>JAGVSP010000201.1:0-162427 GCA_022494985.1 Micrasema minimum | reverse complement strand
TATAAAAACTCACTAGACATAAGCTACTAGACAATATGGAGGACAAAGTTAAATATACAAGATTTATCTAGGTATATTTTTTTAATGGGTCAGAGTTAAACTTTTTGAACACTATTATTATCATATGAACACTACAACTATCAGATGTACAAGACTACAGAACAGAACTATCAGATGTACTAGACTACAGAACAGAACTATCAGATGAACAAGACTACAGAACATAACTATCAGATGTACCTGCACGACCACAGAATATAACTATCAGATGTACAAGACTACAAAACATAACTATCAGATGTACCTGCACGACCACAGAACATAACTATCAGATGTACAAGACTACAGAACATAACTATCAGATGTACCTGCACGACCACAGAACATAACTATCAGATGTACAAGACTACAGAACATAACTATCACGTACAAGACTACTATTACCACTGCTACTTTCCATTATCCGCACCCATTGGTGCATAGGGCACTGCATTGGAACACCAAGTATAGTGTATCTTGATCATTTTTACTACTTGAAGGGAAGGCGATCAGTCTTACGCTTCACTGCCAGTCCAAGGTATCACACATGAAATATTAATATGAAACCACATGACTACAGGTAATATCAGATATGCAAGCTTAGTAGTTGTTTATTAGAGATTTGCCAAGCAACGTAATCCTCTGGATAGTGGAATGATGAGATAGGTGACGATCGCGTGCCAAGTGCCAAGTAGCGACTCCTGCATTTAGCAATAATATTACATACTACCTTCTCGTACACAGTCGGATCTGTATCAGTAGATAGTCGCTGCCAGCTGCCAGCAACATGAGCCAGGGCTAGGAGCCAGGCTGACATAATACTGAGACATATTTCTTCATGTTCAATTGGAATAATGTGACTTGCATATCCATTTTAGGTATGCATGAATCATAATTTATTTTCAGGAAATTTAAGGCTGTTAAAGCCAGCTCCAGCGATCGATTTCTAAATGTTTTCAAAATTATATTACGGATTTATGGACAGCCATAAAGCTTTTAAATAAATATCGCATTTATACTCGCACTTCGAACTATTTTTTACGGAAATACCGTGAACGATTTTTGGAGAAAAAAAAAGAAATCTATGAAAGAAAATATATGTGTTTCAGGTACATAGGAAAAAAAATTTAGTTAGGTAAATCAATGTTTTTAGCACTCATTTTGTAGTTTTTAATAATTATTAAATAAAATACACATTTGGTTTAAACTACTTATTTATTTGTAAAATGCCAACCGGTTTCGGAGATACTTTACTCCTTTTTAAGGGTTTAGTATAATAATACATTAAAATTAAGGAATAAGTCGCTTTGTCGCTAACTTTTTTTTTCAAGTAGTTGGCCAGGTACCGTGGCAAGGGGTTGAGAGGGGAGGTATTATTTTTGAGCCAGTAACTGAGAAATGTAAATTAGTTGGAACCTTTCGTTTGATAAAATGTTTCATTCTAGGCAATTTGGGTTTCAGGCGTTTTTTTAAACCATTAGTTAAGAAGTGCTGAACACAAAGTGTGTTTTAGGAACTGTAAAAGAGAATATTTACGGTAATGTAGCCCTCCCAATTTAATCTATGTTGAAGCGGTCTCAACTCCCCGAAGTCTTTTTATTTTCCATCTGACAGCTTTCTTATTACGGCCATTGTTTTTATACACACGAATAATATAAAAACGTAAAGTTTTCTGCCTCACAAACGATTATCTCGATCCTTTAAAATGTCTAACAGCGCCCTCTGTGTTCTGTAAAGCTGTTTCATGTTAGGTGTTGTCTAACTGAAAAAATGTGCGTGAATATTTCGTGAAATTTAAATGATCCTATTTTTAGTATGTATTCTGATATACTTGAATTTTTCATTGCATACTCTCCGCTAGGAATTGCTGGAGCAACCTTCAACACGATGCGTGCTGTCTGGAATTCCAAAATGCCGACTTTTTTGTTTTTTTTTTCACATTATAATTAACATTTTTTTTTAGATCTATGAAATACCTAACTGGGCAAACCCGTGCTGAGGTATTCATTAACAATACTTTTTTTATTTTTTTATTTATATAATACTAAATATCTATTTTGGTGGGGTGACCATCTCAAGACTCTTTATTCCTGCATTGTGCCGGTGCTCCTTTATGGATGTGAATCCTGGCACCTCACAAAAACTCAGAATGCTCGCTTGTTGAGTTTTGAGCATAAGTGTCTGAGAGGGATTTTAGGCATTAGGAGGTTTGTCTCTTCATAACCAACGCTGAAGTTAGGGAACGGACGCAGCAACCTCCAATAACTGGAGTCGTGAAGATGCGGCGTTGGACTTGGCTTGGACATCTTCTCCGGATGCCTCGGGAGAGCCTGAACCCGAGCTGCCTCTTCTTTACGCCTGCAGGATCCCGCCGTCCTGGCAGACCATCGACCAGACCATGACCATCCTACGGATGTATTCGGCGGAACTGAGGGATGCGGGCATGACGCCCACGCCCTCCCAAGGAGGCGAGAGAGCTGGCTGGTGACAGGGTGTCCTGGAGGCATCTAGTGATGTCCACATGCTCCACATAGGAGTGAACGTGAGGAAAGAAGAAGAAGATGAATCTCCGCCAAAATTCATGTTCTGTGAAATTTTATGGAAATAGTATTCCCATGGATAAATTTATTTTCAATATTCTTTCAATACACAAATTTATCAGTAAATAACTTACAAAGTTGCCAACTGGAACTGTATAATATTATACACCGCAGTATCTTCGGAAAATGCTATCCATGAAAAACGTTTGTATAGCCTTTCTGGTAATGGAATACAAAATCAATGGTGCAGCTGTTTTTTGGATTGTAACAGGCTATTAATAGTTTTTGTAACCCGCTATCCAGTAGGTAATAAACAAAGCACATTATTTGCGGTAAAATGGCTTACGTTACACGTGAAATAGCACCCCTGCGAGCCAGTTCACGCGTGTATAAAAGTGCATTTAACATTTTTACCGCTGCGCCGCTGTTGTGAAAATAGATTCCCCAGGAATTTACGAGATAAACCAATAAACACTTCAATATCCATTGTAAACGGCACTTTACATTGATTGGCAAATTGATCATTTAAATAAAAATGTCCTTCTCATTTATGCTCTTGCATTGCACCTATTTATAATACTAACCATTAAAAACTAATTTAAATTTATTATAATAATCTAGGTTTTACTACAAATCAAAATTCAAAATGTAAAGTCAAAATCTTAAGCGACATAAAAGTTTTATTTTTTTTAATAAAATACTTTAATATTTGAAAAGTGCATGTGTTGTAACTAACTAACCATCATGCCATTTCCTCGAAGGGGTATGCAGAGAGGATAGAACGCCACACCACTCTGTCCTCCTCTACATTCATACATCTTCTCATGCACGCACGTCGATTATTCCGACTTCTTACATGCCCACTTTCAAGCACTTGTTTTACTTGATCATGCGATGTCTTTCTCGGCCTTCCTCGATTTCTACATCCAGGCACAGTCGCAACATATATTTTTTTAGCCGTTCTTTCATCATCCATTCGCTCTACATGACTGAACCATCGTAACAGACCTTTCTTAATTTTGTCGATAATCCTTATCTCAGCCTAATTCTGCTCTAATTTCGACATTTGTGTTGTTTATGTGTTATATTTATAATCTGCAAATAGGCAGCCAAAAATTCATGTATTTAAATTACGTAATTTACCAAAATAAATACTGTTTTTTTTTGAAGAATTTGCTTAAGAATTTATGAGTGTTACACTCAGTACTGAGATGAAATTGAATACTGCACTAATAAAATTATGTGTAGGTAGGTACATGCATATTTAAAACCAAAATTTCATACAACGCTTTCACGCCGCACAACTTAGGCAATGATTGATAGTAACTGAACATCTTCTATTTAGGTGACAAAGTGCGTAGAAATGGACTGTGTCTTGAATCTTGCTATAATATAATAAGTTCAGTGAGAGGCTGTAACGTATGCGGCCCGAGGGGCGCGCGGCCTCCCCGTAGACCTAAACTCCTCCATTTGTCGGTGGTAGATGGAGGCAATCGCGGCGGCCATCAACCACGAGATGGTACACGTTTTTATCTCCATGTAATGAACAGACATCCCTCAAGCCCCGTGATGGAGAGCCGCGGCCCGCAGAGAAGAAGGCCGCTCGCGCTGTATTGTTATGACGGTCGGAAATTGGCATTAAGGAAATCCTTCATACTGCACGTGACAACGTTTATTCTTTTGGAATTTGTCTTTTCATATGAAAAAAAAAACTATCGGGTGAATATTTTGCCTTTTTTGTATTAATATGCCAACCTTTTTAACTACAGCCTAGAATACAAATAACACAACGAATATATTTATTTATGTATAATAAATATCTGATATTACCTATAACACTAAAGTCTATTTCTAGTACCTACGTTTGGTTGTATTTTTTTCAGATGCTCGTATCAGCTTACGTAAAAGATACCTAATAATTTGAATTTTAATTGGCTACGCGACAATTTTTTAATAATTTTTTTTTCAGACTGTGATTTATATCTTAGTATGAAGCGTATGAGTGATCATCCTATCTTCATGTAATAAAATGATCAAGATACACTGCACTTGGTGTACCGATGCAGTGCACTATGCACCATTGGTTGCGAATAAGTGAAAGTAAAAGTAGTAGTAGTAGTAGTAATACAATGAAAGCCTCACCCTTTCCCTAGACTGCTTTAAAGACTATTGAGTCTTTTTCAGTCCAGCCAACTCTACCGATTTTTTCAACAAGCTAAACCGCGATTTTAAGATTGTTAGTGTGATAAAAATACGGATGAATTTTACGATTATGTACGCGAACAAATTAATGCTTTCATTGTACCCCTACCACCGTCTCGGCTTATGTATTATAATTGTCATTGTTTCCATCACCCAAACCAACCAGAGTCGGCCCAAATTAACAGTGGTAGGGATGTTAGTTTCTACCCCGATCATTATTTATTAGTAATTAGTAGTAGTAGTAATATCTAAAGTACGAAATTTTTTTTAATTTATTTTTGTTATCATTATTATGTCCGTAATTCATTTTTAAAATAGTAGCTCCGTACGCCGTATTCAGTACGACCCTTTTTGAGCTCTTAGGAGACGGGTGTTTTTAATGATTTACGAATATAATATTATGTAAAATGGAAATGGAAATGTAACTAGTATTGTTTACATCTTATATTGTACCTATATAATAAATGTTTACTTTATATTGTACCTTTTTAGGCTTATATTGTATTTATATACTAAACAATTTTTTTTTTAAATAAATGTAAATAAATAAAATATAAAATAAAATCTGGTCGATATCTAAAATGTGTGAAAAAATCATTGCTCTAATGTTAAATTCCAGGGGAAAGCGGCCGTGAGTCACGTGGCGCGTGGTGGAGTATGCTAGGTATCAGTAAAGTAGTTTGTGTTGAGTTTAGCCCCTATTCAACTTTAGTCTACTAAATACATATTACTCGTTACCTTCTAAGTTAATGATCTGTTACCTAATTTGTTTTCCGACCTTGTTGTCCGACCACTAACTCTTTAAATATCAAATTATTACATAAATTATTACCTTTTATTACTCTCCAGGAAACAATAAAGTTATTACTTTATAAGGGAAGTAATAAATATAAAGGGACTGGATTATATTATATTAATAACCGCAGCCCTCTTGTTGACTTATGATATGCTAATTTTGTACAAATATTTAATTATTTTAATTTCACCACATTTCATTCCTACAGGAAGCATAAATAATATTATGGATTCCATTGTTGCCAGCTGCTGTGAGTCTTCTCAAATCAAGTCCGCTTCGAATTATTTTATATACATAATTAATCAGAAAATATTTATTTCTTAATGGCTCCAGAAGATACAAATAATAGCTTCCTAAGTTATAATCTGTAATTTAATCGGTTTTTTAACATGTTCTAAAACCAGTTTATGTTTAGTAAAATGTTTAATTCTTCTTTGAGAATTTTTTAGATTCCTTTGAGGCATCAAAGTAATAAATTGTGAGCATTACCTTATACTTTACGGGGTTATTAAAGAGAACAATTAAGAAATAGTCATTAAGGAAAGTAAGTTTAATCAAAATGTTAAATGATATTGTTTATTCAATACCGTCCTCCTTGCTTAATTATTTTAATGGAAGGTATTCCTATTTTTAAAGTACTACCTTTTTTAATGTATTTTTTCTTATGTGATGCTTTGTGAGCTTTGACCCATTTTAAACGCAAATAGGTGTCATTACGGAAGACAAATGTATAACTTTTGGGTCGGAGACATAATTCCCTTTACAATTCGTAATGCAGCACTTATATACCATTTTTTATGAATAAAAACCTTCCTTGTAAAGTCTTTCATCATTTCCACACAGATTAAACCAGTTTTTTCGAGTAATTGAACGTTTTTAGAGCACTGCTTACAAGATTAACATTAACATACGACAACCCACGCCATGAAAAATGGCCGATAATGTATGACAAAAGTATGCAGACCTCCATCGAAATTTGTACGAGTTGGCCTATCTCGTGGCCTCTATACGTGGATTCCGCCGCTAGGGGCGCTGTTAGTGCCCGGGCCTTAAAATTCAAGGGGTGGTGCCTCCACCCGCGACTGTTATAGCTAGTGAGCTATGAATTTATTCATTTGTTATACGCTTTTTACAATATTTTTTTTAGATTTGCTCTTTACTAAGTTGGCATGATTTCGCCGTCAGCGTATTTTGCTAAGCTTTTGAACATATAAATTAGTACCTATGTACAGCTAATTTTACGCTTATTCCATTATACCACATTTTGCCTGCAGGTCTCTTCTAAACCAGAATTTTGTTACAAATTTGTTTTTGTAACATTTATATTTCTATACAAACATCAAATTACATTTATCTTTCAGCTGCGGTTGACAGCATATTAAAATATACCTAGGCGTAAGTAAAATTCAGGGGGTGGTGACGTAAGTGCCTACTGCCTACAGCCTCAGCCTTCGCTTACTGCCACCTACTTCCCACTTACTAGCTGCTGTAGAGATTCATATATAATAATGGGTTTTGTACTCACCACGAACGGCACGAACCTGCTCCTGTAAATATTTACATTAAATGTTAGCTGAAATAAATAATGTAGGACTTACTAGCACAAAACAATTTACAAAAAAAGGCCACATACACACACGTGAAATTCTCATCGTTTGAGAAAAGCTGTAACTATTAACTAACTTACTCACTTTCCCCAAAAGGGTAGGCAGAGAGGATAGAACGCCACACAACTCTGACCTAATACACTTCCCTTGCTTCCTCCACCTTCAAACATCTTCTCATGAACGCACTCACATTATTCCGACTCTTCACATGACATGGATACCATTATGTACCTACTACCACTACTATTTTCCCTTATGGTGCATAGGGCACTGCATTGGTACACCAAGTGTACCTTGATCATAACTTGTGTATCTTGTGTAGGTTGGTACATAACTTATTTATTTATTTAGTGAATATGTTATGTCATGTGTATGCTGTGTTGTGGTATGTGTGCGGAGTGTGGTGCAAGTGTTGGGAAATCTGAATATTTAAGCGCAGGAGACAATATGTAGGTTATAATAATAATACAATTAGTTATACAACAATATATAACAATATAATTCGATAACAGTGCGTTGTAAAATGTAGAGTATGTATTACAATCAATTAATTATTATTGGTGATTCTCGTGATTTGTGATGTAATAATAAGATACCACGAGGTGGCGCATTCGTAAAATTACAAGAACAAAATGTTTTTTTTCAAATTATTATGTGAAACCACTTTTAACAAATTGTTATTCTCCTCTCTACCCTGTTGAGGTACCTACATACATACATAGGTAATAAAAAATTAATACATTTATTAGATAAGAATACCTAACTTATTATGTGTCCGCCTCGTGGCACGGCGGTAGCGCGTTTGGCTGTCATGCATGAGGTCGCGGGTTCGATCAATATGAAATATTTATTTGAATGTGATTTTCACATAAAAATATTTCAAATGTGATACCTTGGACTGGCGCTGAAGCGTGAGACTGACGATCGTGCCTTCATGTAACAAATGCTCAAGATTAACTGCACTTGCTGTACCAATGCAGTGCCCTATGCACCATTGCGGATAAGGGAGAAATTTATCAAATGTCTATGTTTTCTTGTCTCCTGAATTATGTTTAGTATACCTACCTACCTACCTGAAAAAAATATGTCTTTCAAATTCATCCTGTAAATTATGCCGACGCAAAACGATTAATCAGCCGACTTATTTATTTTAATCTTATCGCAATGCTTGTTTTTCAATAATGTTGTAGCTAAGGAATTCCTTATATTTGGTGACATCTCTCACCTTAACAAATAGTTATTTCCTGTGCAGTCTGTCCAATAAATAACCCACGCGTGCAATATTTCATATCAAATAATAAATATAAGTTAATAACAATATCATCACGAGACAATCTTCTCTCATCTCTCCAGGGGTGTAGGTTGGAGGCTGCAGGCTGCAGGGGTGTAGAGACAGCCTTAATAGGCGATAACTCCACCCTCACAAGTTAGTTTGGAATGCCTGCCCCAGGCGATGAACTCAGTATCCGTCACGAAGCCGAATACGTCTCATGAATTAGCGTAAGTAAGCACCTATTTACATATTTGTAAGGAATCTGTCTGAAAAAACGTGTTTACAGTTTGTCAGCAATCGTTCTTTTACTCTTAACTAAACAATTTACCAACTAAAGCAAGTTAGAGGGTAATTTTACTGTAGAATTATCAAAACTAGTTACTATTTTAAATTATTAATATATAACTAATTAAAGTTAAATAAAAAATACTTGGTACACTTCCACTTTTATTTATTTTAACCAGTTAGCGCTTTCACCCTGTAACGGACATCTTCAGACTGGTAACATGTTGTACAAGACAAAAGTATAAATAGCAGTTTTTACTAAATAAATTTAGATACAACACATGAGTTGGAAAAAGACAAAATGAGAGAAAGAAGAGACGAAATACAAAACATGTGTTAAATGGCAGTATTGTTACAAAGTAGGTAATGGGGAACTGGAGGGATAAGTTTTATTATGCACAAGGCAAAAACAATTTTATATAAGAAATATAGAAAAACCAAAAATGTACATGAGTTAGAGAGAGTCAGTATGAGATAAAATAAGACAAAATACAAAAACTATGTTAAATGGCAGTATTGTGAGAAGGTGTAGGTAATGGAAGGATAAGATTTTATTACAGGGATTATATTAGTAGGTTAGGCTAAGGGTGAAAGTAATGGGGAATTTGAAAATTCAGTTTGCTGGTTAATTACTATTTTAAGATTTTATCTATGTATATTTCGGTGATGTTCACTGTCTAACAGTTTTAGTTTGTATTTTTTTTGTTTGTTATTATACTGCTTTATGAACACAGCTTTAGCTTCACAGTGTACTATATTCTCAACAGATGTCACTATAGGGATAAGAATATTAAAAATATTTAAAATCTGTCGAAAACACAACTCGCATGTGGATTCTTCTGTACAAACTTAGGATATATACAAGTTTCAAAAAAAAATTTGTCATACATGGTTGTCAGATGATGGGCCGGAATGGGGAATGTTGTAATACATCAAGTGGCCACTTAACCCAGCCAATGACAGGTCATAAGCCCTGTAAAACGCCTAGATAACCCACATTCGTTTTTTTGTCCAGAGTTTCTCTGTCTCTGTTGAGAAATCAATAATATCTGATATCAGCCCAGCATGGGTATAATCCAGTAATTTGTCTACAAGTATTTGTATTCTTTCAAAAAGTTGTTAAAAAATACCTATATGTGTTTATTTTGTCATGGTTTTCGAACTGTGGTAGATGAAAGAATTTCCCCAAGCAAAATCATAGTCAGCCCCTAGAATACTGTAAAAATATAAGAGCATTAATAAATTATTTCACTTCGTTACCTGATAACTTCAAGAAAGCTTTTCCGGGATTCAGCAATAATTGTTTTCCATTTTCCAATCGGCTTATAGATTTAGTGAAATGTACCTACATTCACAGATTACTCTTACAACATTATATTAGGTACCTACCTATAAATTTTGGTAGCGTTAGCAGCTACTTAAATCGCTATTCGGCTCACCTAATTGAATTCCGACATTATGAGGCGTTCCCAAATAATTATTAAAACCTGATTTCGTTATAAGTTAGGTAAAGGTAATTCAAATTTATAAAAATCAAACTATAAGATTAAGTAAGTACCCCTAACATTATATTATAACAGAAAAGCACCCAGTAGGATATGGGAAGGAGGCCCACAGCCCCGCAGTAAGATAATTTGGCAGACAAACCCACCTATCCACTTACAAAAATACGTTTTATATTATTAGAGAGTTATTATTAATATTACAAACGTAATCCACAGCCTGGATACTGAAAAAAACTTTCCAAAGGGTTTTGTGGGCAAAAATGTAGAGAATTAGATATTATATATGCATAATATATTTATGTTAGAATTTATTACCATACTAGTTTTTTATAAGCTTTTTTTGTAAAAAGGGGGGGGAATCGTCTGGACACAAATTGACGTCAGCATCATCGTCGTATTGCATACGTACTCATCAGCGATATTATGAATACTAACATTTAAAAAATTGGTTGATGAAGAGCAAAAAGTTTATTTGATCAAAAATGTATGTAGGTACTAGACTCAAGAGATCTTATTAAAATAACTGAAAAAACTGTAATATTGTTTATTGGAATGCCTATGATAGTAAATAAATGAGTTCATATTTTTACCTTTAGTTTTATTTTAAGAAATATTTTACGTTCTTTTATTTTATTATATAATTGCTGTGCATTTGGGTTTTGTTCTGTGGATAATATATATTTTTTTTTAATTGTCACGTATAGGTTTGTAATATAATTTCCTTTTTTATTCTTGTATTTCATAATTTAAACTTAATCCGACCACTTACTTGTCCAATATTAACCAATAAATCCTGGTTTTATCCTTTTGATGATACCTACTTGGTTTACAAACATGGCCGTGTAAAATTAAACTTGACAGCCAGCAATTTTCTTTCCCAAGGCGAAAACAAAATCATTATTTTCGGAGAAATGTCAAATCGTCTAAAAACTATCAAATCTGTTCAAGATGATATTTTTTAATGTTTTCAGGGTAAATATATTGTGTGCTTAAATTATTTATATTTGCGCTCATTTAAGTGACGTGCACGAAATTATGCTATTCTAACATTTTTCTTTGTTTCGCTACCATTTTGAATCTGATGTCGTAGAGAGGCTGAGCTCTGCACAGTGAGATTACAGATAAAAAGTTAATTTTAGAAAGAAAAACAACTAAATTCAGTGAATAGTGGGAGAAGAGGTATTTTTTTTATTCGATACCTTTTCCGATCGTTATAATGTGTGCAATTGGCAATAATGCCAATCAGCTGTTTGTCAATCAATGTTGACATACAAAAAAAATTACGTAATTTGTTTAGTCTTAAAAACATATGAAAACGTCAAATTCCATTCACAAATTATGGAAAACAGCAACAGAAAGTGATCTTAACCGTGTTCACGTAAAATTATAAGTGAAAAATGTCGAGTGGTCGAGTTATTCGAAAATTATAACCAAGAAATATTATTGATCCGTGGTGTGTTTAGAATGTTTTTTGTTTTTATGTAAAAATATCGCTGTTATTTTTTGTTCCAGATGATGTAGTCCTATTATATATTTAGTCTAACCCTAATTGGCAATGGACAACGTTATAGAGTGTGGTGGTTTTACTTTTGTTCATAATTTTGACTCGGGGAATCTGGGTCAAGTGGAACAGATACCAAAAGCAGATATTGGTAAGGAGAAATGTATTTATTACTGCGCTCTATTTACATTCTGTATGTTGCACTACATCTAACAGAAGTGTACCACCTTGAAATCCTCGAATGTCCAAATTCCCTTTTATAAAATACTTTTCTTTGTTGAAATACCACTGGCAATTGGTTTGATCTAAGACTATCGTGGGCAGTAGCGTGCACTCCATACATGCCTACCCTACAGAAATAGCATTCAAATAAAAAGTGCAATTAGGTACTTATAATTTAAAATTTTAACCAAAATTCCCAAAACTCCCAACTAATTTACCTTATTTCAAACCCACGAATAATCACTAGCCATGCTAAGCGCCACCCAACGAACATACAAAATCCTGTCATAAGCAAATACTAACTCTGCCTTTTTTCCAGAACAAATATCATCTTTATTCTCCGCATAAATGTGAATGTGTGTGTTAATTTTCAAACAAAATTTGTCAAGGAACAGGCAGTGCTTTTTGTGGTTAATTTTAATAGTGTTAAAATGACGCCGCTAGTGTGGTTCAAGTTGGCTCGGTGGGTAGCCCACTCTCTCTTAAGACTTGGCCCAGCGCGCGGCGCAGCGGTCTTGGGTTTGATCCTCATCAACACAACAACATTTTTTTTTTAAATACATATAAATATAGGTAGAATATTTTTTTTTAATAAAGAAATTTTGAATCTACGGATATACTTATAGGTACTGGCATGAACTACAATTTTCGAAATATTTGTAGGTATATTCAATAGCTTTGTTTTTTATACTGCCTACCCTGATTCAAAACTCTGTGCACGCCACTGGGTAGTAGTAAATAATTAAGGTCTTTCAATACTCCTTCCACCCATCATTTTAATTGGAACAAAATACAATTAGATTTATTGCTCCTCAGATGTAGTGCTGAATATTGTTGTTTGATTTATTCCAGTTCCATGCATCAACACCGTGACGAACCAGGTTGAGACGCCGGACTATGAGTTCAACGTGTGGACGCGGCCGGACTGCGCGGGCACGGAGTTCGAGAACGGGAACCGCACGTGGTTCTACTTCGGGGTGCGGGCGCCGGCGCCGGCGCTCGTGAAGCTGAACGTGGTGAACCTGAACCGCCAGAGCAAGATGTACAGCCAGGGCATGGCCCCCGTCACAAACATCAGGATCATTGAAATCATTGTTAATTAATGTTATCAAAAATAATAAGAAAAATTTTTTTAACAAAAATAATATATTAAACAGAAAAATTGAATTAACATTGTGGAATAACATATGAAGATATAAATAAAACTATTATAGTCTGAGTTTATTTTTTAAAATACACCTGTACGGGTACATGTCAATGTTAAAACGGTCAATGCACTATGTACTTACTGAACTATTACTACTCTCCCTTATTCGCACCCCATGGTGCATAGGGCACTGCATTGGTACACCAAGTGCAGTGAATCATGATCATTTGGAAGAGTAGGTACATAACTCTATTGACAAATAAATCAATTTCTCACAAAATACCTCTATATTGTGCATATTACTTTTCACAGTCGCTGGAGAACATATTCACGGTGAGCTTCAAGTACCGCACGCCGGAGAACGTCCAGGCGGTCACGTACTTCGCCTTCACCTACCCTTACACGTACACGGAGCTGCAGAGCGCTCTGATGGCCATAGACTCGCGCATGATGAAGGGCGGCGCGGGCACGGACGACGACATCTACTACTGCCGGGAGTGCGTGACCTACTCGCTGGAGAGGCGGCGCCTGGACCTGATCACCGTCACCTCCCGCCACGGCATCACCTCCGCCAGAGAGGAGAGACTGAAGAATTTGTTCCCAGATCACTTCGCGCCGCGACCGCACAAGTTCCTAAATAAAAAGGTAAAACATCATAAACATGTAGTAATCCTATTCCATATTTATTTATTAACACTGTCCTCGAATGACTAAACCAGCATCAACGAAGGTTACAGCATTTTGTGGTTCAGCGTTCAATCAATCCTACTTGTCCAGATTCATAAATATGTTTTTTATTATAATTTTCTTTCTTATCATTAAATATTATTTTAAACATGATAAATCAATTACGTCAATGTTACTTTAAATGTAATTTACTCTTAATATATGAGGTTACTACGTCATTCGACAGCAGAACCCCTCAGAAACTAATAACATAGGAGAACAATATGAAATACCCAGACTCTTATTGCATTTATATGAAGAAAGGGAGCGGCATGCCTGCCTGTGTTTCATCTTAACTTGTTTGTACCACAAGCAATTACTGTAATGAAGCATTGTGAATGCTTTTCGATTTCAACAAATGGAGTTGAAAAATTTATTCCATTTAAACAATGGATATAGGCGATTTTTCATGAAATTTTATTGGAATTCAAGACTTCAAACCCAGATATCCCAGCTGATTATGTTAGCCACATCTTTATCCAACAATGTCCTTAATTTTTGATTGAATATTGTGTCAGGTGATCATCCTATCAGCGCGCGTCCACCCGGGCGAGACTCCGTCCAGCTTCGTGCTGAGCGGAATACTGGGCCAGCTGCTCAACCGCCAGGATCCGGTGAGCCTGTGCCTGCGCCGGCTGTACGTGTTCAAGCTGATCCCCATGCTGAACCCCGACGGCGTGGCCCGCGGCCAGTACCGCACCGACACGCGGGGGTCAACCTTAACAGGGTCTACCTCGCCCCCTCGCTGAACCTGCACCCCACTATATACGCTGCCAGGGCGCTCATAAGGTATGTATTCTGTAGCCGCCTGTACGTGTTCATCCCAGGTACCCTCAACAGGGTACAGGGTATACATCGATTTGATGTATAAATGTATTTATTTGTATACATAGAATCACTGATATTACTTTTCTGACCTATAAAATTTTTACTTTTGAAGTGTTGCCACAAGTAATGTTAATCCATATTTTTATATTTTTTCTCCAGATATTACCACTATGGGTACGAGAAGGAAGACAATTACGACGTCTCGGAGAATGTAGTAATGCCTCCGTCTTGTTCAGACTGCTCATCTGATTTTCTTTTGGATAAAGATTTCGACAATCCTGATCAGGTAAAATTACTATACTATTTTAACTTCTTTATTTCCTGTTTAAAGCAATATGAAAATTCCACACACACTATAATATATAATAATAATAGGACTATTATTCACAAGGTAGATTTGTATCTACATCTATGTACATGTCATAAGAATTTTCTCTCTAAATTCAGTGTCGGTAAAATATTATTGCATATTGTTTACAGGAGAACAAGTTCTACCAGCTAAGCAGCAAACGGAAAAAGGCAAATCTATGTAAAGATCTATCCCACCGCTGGTTTAGCCTGTCGGACGCCTCCCTCCGCCCCCCGCTGCAGACCAGGTCCGCTGCGGGCAACACCGCCTCCCGCTCCAAGGTCAAGGTGGACAGCGAGGACGACACCTCCTCCTCGCTGCTCGTCGCCTGCCCCACTCTGGCTGACCAGGTCAGTCTATCGGACCTCCCTCCAAATAGATGAGAAAAAGTATTAGTGTGGCATGTCTTGTTTGACAGACTGTACGCATTTAGTGCAATATCTTTGCTGTCTGTTGCCATTCAAACATAATTATTATCTATTTTTAAAATGATTTATCTCCATGTCCAAAGTGCTTCAACAAAACATCTTATTCCCAGGTGGAGGATCTCAACCTGAACCAGAAATCTGTAGACGGCTTCAACCCTTGCAGCCTGGACGACGAGTGTGCGGTGGACCACATCATCCGTCCAGGGGCCGCGGGTAGGAGGGCGGAGGGGGGCACCAAGTCAGCGGCGACGAGGAAGGCCCCCGCCTCTCAGGAGCTCACCAGCGATGATGATGACTCGGTGATGTGCGGGACGCATCCACTGGGAGACACACCCAAACTCGCCAGCGTAGTGTAAGTATTATAATATTTACATCATCTGAGAATGAAGCCATTAAAAGTTTAAAATAACCAAAAATTTTACTTTTTTATATAAGAAAGATAGAAGAAAAATCGCATTTAAGTCTTGGAGCAAATCAATATTTTTTCCATGTGATTTGATGAATGCACATTGTAATCATTGTGATCTTTCTCTCTTGATGTGTTATATAATAATCTACTCAAATTTTACCTTTTTTTGTATTAAGGCTTCAAGTAAAAGTTAGAAATAATGGTTTCCCACAAGGCTCTGTTCTGGGACCGTTACTTTTTTACAATGATTTAAAGCTGTGCAGACCGCAGTATCCCCATACATTATTAACACTATTTTAGGTACATTACTTACAATATTTACACACCGTTTAAGGAAAGATTGTACTAGTAATTTGAGGAGAATTAAATATACTTTTGGTTCAACTTGACCAACATCGGGAACTTTACCAAAATGGACTCTGTAGATACAGTTAAGTCAATGATATATTTGCTCTTTGCGTTTGGGTTCTGCACGGCACAATAATTCAGATAGAAAAAATGCTGATCTGCCTTGTTAGAAAAGTAATTTAATTGTTCATTTTGAATGGCCACAGAACTGGAGAGATGTCGGTGAGTGAATCCCTGAAGTTCAGTCAGTCGTGGTGTGTCGCCTGCGTCCGGACTATCAAGGAGCTGGAAGGGAGGATGCCGGGAATATCCAACATGCTTCCTGCTAGATACAAGGTAGGCACTTCTGACTACTCCTTTTATTATCCATCAGTGTTAGAAAGTTTTTGTATCTTCGCATCTCCGCCTATCATAGTTAGACCTCTGGGTAGGTGACCTGTAGATAATATCGTAATGATTATTGTTTAGGATCCTTCCGGAGTATCAGAACAGGAAGCCCAACACTCTCAGTGCGTGAACTGTCACGCCCCCCTCCGCAGCCCTCCCCCCCCCACCTCCTCGGACAGTATCAAGCTGCAGGTCACCAAGCGGAACTCTTCCTACCTCTCCACTCGGAGTAAAAGCAAGACCTCGCAGGTATTTATACAGACGCTTCTGTGCTATTCTAAGGTGTGAAGCAGCTACTCGCAAGTTTGGTTGTGGCTGTTATTTGGTATAAAAACACTTGTGTAATGTTTACTAGCAAACCATTAGCTCACTTAAATTAAGCAAAATATTGGGCTGAATGTTATAGAGGGTATTTTCTTGGAGGTTTGTTGATCAGACTGAATAATGTAAAAAGGAGATCGCTCCCCACCTAGTGGCCCGGTTCTTTGAAAACCTGGGCTTAGAGGAGAAAAACTATCAATGGATTTGCTAGTCCTCAGTCTCTGCAGAAGCTAAGGTTTTATGTTTTAAAATTTTAAAAAGTTTCAAATTTGTATGTGAAGTAGGCGCTGTTGCCTTTACACATGCGGATATACGCACACGTCGGACTGATGTGTCATGTTTCCCGCATTACGACCTGTTATGTGTACTCGTACAAATTATTGAGGGAATCAAAAACCCACACTTCAGATCCGCTTAACATCAGTTATTAAAAAATGTAATGTTCCTAGGACTCTCTGAAGAGTAAGAAGACGGCCCTGACGGGGCGCTCTGCGGCGCAGGAGCGCGAGTCGGGGCTGTTCCTGTACATGGACATGCACGGCCACGCATCCAAGAAGGGCGTGTTTGTGTACGGGAACCACTTCGCAGACCCGGCCTCCAGCGTGGAGTGCATGCTGCTGCCGCGCATCATGGCGCTCAACTCCCCACACTTTCACTTTACCTCCTGCAACTTCACCGAGAGGAACATGTATCTCAGGTCAGTGGTCTACTCAATACGAGTAAGTTAATCATTTAGAAAATACTGGCTGGCTCACAGACCTTATTCTGCCCTGTTTGGTAGGTGATACTACAAACAGATTTTACAAAAATTCTCAAGCCTAGATGTTTGTCATGTTGTCCCCCTATTATTGGCCTTCTGACCTGCTAAGGTAGTTAAAATAATTAAATTTTGGTCTGTTCCAGAGACCGGCGCGACGGCATGTCCCGCGAGGGCTCCGGGCGGGTGGCGGTGCTGAAGGCCACGGGGCTCACGCGCTCCTACACGCTGGAGTGCAACTACAACACGGGCCGCATCGTCAACTCCCTGCCGCAGCCGCTCAAGGACACGTCCAGCGCCCCGCCCCCGGTGCCCGTCACGCCGCCCAAGTACACGCCCGCGCTGTTTGAAGAGGTCAAATTTCACCTTATTAAAACATCATTTCAAACACTTCTGTTTTATTGAAACTTGATTTTTAAACTTTAATATCTTGATGTTCTTCTTTTTCCATTTGGTTTTATACGAGTGTATGAATATTTGTGTCTCTCTGCCCGTGCGTAGGTGGGCAGAGCCCTGGGAGCCTCCTTCCTGGACCCTGACGGGGCAGCACCCCAACTCGCGGGTCCCCAACTCGGAGCACCGGAACCTGCACGGCGTGCGCGAGTGGCTCAAGTCTCGCCAGCGGGACCAGCGCCCCCCTCAGGTACCTGCCGTCACTCGAGCCAACTCACATCTGGTGAGGACGGCCACCCGCACCTTATCCGACCAGAGATGGGGAAATAGAATTCGAAAAGGGCTATATCAAGAAATTACAACATTTAACTGAAAGTAAACTGTTGAAAGTAAAAATAATTTTGTGGTCCGTGCGTTAAAATATTTTGACTGTCCATTTACTAGCATGTCGAAATGAAAAATGTCAATCCCTCTGATATAGGTGCGGTTGGCTCCCCTTATTGACTTTTATTAAGTTATACCCAAATAAAAGTATTTTATCTGTCGATTTTTATTTATTTACTGCTCAGGTAGTGACCTGCCATAAAATGTTTTTCTCAATCTGGTGAAATATTTTTTTTTTAATTTACAATATATTTTTTCCACTGCTAAAATCAATTTAGAATAGGATAGTTTATCTTTTGTTAGATAACACATACTTTTCACAAATCAATACAAACATATTTTCAACACTACATTACTAGATCTACTGCTTATGCAAATAACATCACTCATATTCTTTTTTTTTTACATTTTGTTTGTTTAGATATTTTAATGTTATACTTTGCCAACATTTTATTTTTAGTCTACAAACTAACACCTAACCCAACCATCTTTAGTATTTAAGCATCACAATCCCACATCTACTTCAGCAAGTTAGCATCACAATCCCACATCTACTTAGTTCAGCAAGTTAGCATTACAATCCCACATCTACTTCAGCAAGTTAGCATCACAATCCCACATCTACTTCAGCAAGTTAGCATCACAATCCCACATCTACTTCAGCAAGTTAGCATCACAATCCCACATCCACTTCAGCAAGTTAGCATCACAATCCCACATCTACTTAGTTCAGCAAGTTAGCATTACAATCCCACATCTACTTCAGCAAGTTAGCATCACAATCCCACATCTACTTCAGCAAGTTAGCATCACAATCCCACATCTACTTCAGCAAGTTAGCATCACAATCCCACATCTACTTCAGCAAGTTAGCATCACAATCCCACATCTACTTCAGCAAGTTAGCATCACAATCCCACATCTACTTCAGCAAGTTAGCATCACAATCCCACATCTACTTCAGCAAGTTAGCATCACAATCCCACATCTACTTAGTTCAGCAAGTTAGCATTACAATCCCACATCTACTTCAGCAAGTTAGCATCACAATCCCACATCTACTTCAGCAAGTTAGCATCACAATCCCACATCTACTTAGTTCAGCAGTTAGCATTAGAATCCCACATCTACTTAGTTCAACAATTCAAGTTCAAAATTCAACACACTTTGATTTTGTCTTTTTAATGGAAATTTTATGTTGTTTTCTGTTTTGCTCTCAATTTCAGTGAAAAATCCAAATTTCTTGCCCAAATCCAGAAGAAAATTCTAAAGCTTAGTGTTTTTATATATTTACTTACGGTAAGACACTCGACGCTCTTCTAATTCATGCATTGGCCATATTGGTATATAAACTTCATCATGTCTATCCGATATTAATATTATTCATTATACTTTCCTAATTATTATTTAACCTCTTGATACCACATTTCTCTGTCACTTAATGCAATTAGCCACAAATTACTTCCTCTTGAACTCTGATCCAGTGATAAAAACGGTAGTAATTTTGGCTAAGCCTGTAATATCTATACATTGTCTTGCATTTCACGTAGTAGAGTTGTTAGACTATCGGAAGTTGGATGACTTAACAAAGCATGACTATCACTTTCATCACTAAAGGATGGTAGATTAGTGTCCCTTGTAGCTTTCTTTTTAATAGGTAGGAAATACTGGATGTAACAATTGGATATTAATTTAATAACAATATTGCTTATAACATAAATATATAAATGGTACTGAAACAGAAAACGCTTTGAACATCAAAATATTACAAATTATATTCGGTGCAGCCCGTTTGTATTGATCAAAATTTTTTTTTTTCTAGTTGGCTAACCCTTTTCCTAAAAGTTTTTCCTTGTTATAATATACAAGTATCTTTTCTTTAGTATTACTGAAAACTGATCTAAAAATAGTAGATAATTAAAAATTCTGTATCAATACATCTTAATTTCTATCATCTTAGCTCGATACAAACACGCAGAAGGAGTACTACATATTGTAACAAAATTATATTTTATATTTTAAGGCTTAAAACATACATTCTGTAAAGATTGTAAGTTTTGAAAATATTGGAAGTAGGTACGAGCATTATTCATACTTGTTTAATAATATTGTACCTTGTTTCCTTGGTAATATGTTAGTTTAGTGTTAGTAGCGGCACTTTACCAAGCTGTTTGTTTCCCCTGTAGGTGAGTGTGGAGGTGGCGCCCCCCGCCAGCAGCTCGCGCAGCCCCCGCCCGCCCCCCGCAGCCCCCGCCCCGCCTCCCCGCAAGGAGAACCTCGCGGCCGACCACAACCTCCGACCTCTCTCTTCCTCTCGCCTCCACTCGTCCAAATACCTGACAACCAGATCTAAAGCACACTCCGACACCACTTTCGCATCTAAATCGCAAAGAAACTTATCGTTAATTTCGATAAAGAAACCCGCAGTTACGAAACATAGCGCGGCTTTTAAAGCGCCGCTGAAAAGCAAATCTCCCAGTCGGCGAATAAGACATTGCAAGTCTTCGGAAGATACGGACAGTGTGAAGCCCGGTAGGAGTTTGATGGAATCAACTAGGATTAATAAACAACGCTCCTTAAAGGCTGAACTAAAAGTACAAAAGGAATCGGCCAAAACCAAATCGAAACCTCGCGCTAAAGAAGGAGGCTCCGCATACCAGAAGCAGCCGGCGCAAGTTGTTACCAAACCCGCCAAGAGGCTCAAAATCTCTCAATTCGTGAAGTATTCCGATAGCGGAAAGGAAAAGTTTCGAGGAAGGAAAGGTTTTAATAAAGCCGGCGATTCCGTTCCTCTCAGTAGTCCGGAAGATTCCTGGGAGTCTTCGAAAGATCTCCCTAAAATTACAGCCCACAAATTCCTGTAATTATCTCCGCACCAACTGTCACCTTAGAGTTTAGGAACCAACGTGAAGTGACAAGTCCTCTGTACTTTACTTGGTTTAGTGTGTACGAGTATATTCAAATATTGAACTTTAGCCGATTGCTTTTGAGTTTTACAATACTATGTTAACCCTTTTAATTATTTTGTTATAATTTAAATTTCATTTTATCGAATCTTTATTGAAAAATAGCATCTTAAATAATAATCTACTTTTGTGTAATACACAATAAGGACTATTATACACCATACTACTCCGATTCTATATCATAATATGAATCAAGTTTATTTTTGTTTAAAAGAAATATCTTTTCTTATCAGATTTTATTTTATTTATATTTTAGAATATTTTATTTATGAAAAATGTGTTTTATTTTTTGTTGGTTCAAATGTTATAATACTATAAACAACCCTCTCAAAAAAACTAGTTATTAAAAAAATGCAGTCATCAACTAGTGCCATACATTTGAAAAAGTTTTATAGAATCTTCTTGATAATCCATTTTTTTATTGGATTAAGATTTTGATCTCCGATCATATACCTTACTAATGTAACATAATGTTTATTGTATAAAAAACTTGTAATTAGTATGTATTTACTACAATACCTACCTTTGTAAAATCTACAATTCATATATTATGATGACTGCTTAAAAAATCTTTTTTCATATTTTATATTTTATTTATTAATACTTTTTTTTGCAAATTACAAATATTCTGCAGCTGTAGAAATATTTACCTTCTGATGTTATTTTGCGGGCGATAATTTTACTTTTATGTTCATTCTCTTTGTTTTAATACTATGTTAGATTTTATTGGCTAATAATTTATTCGTAAATTGTACACATGTGTTTAAATTTAATTTAATAATCGTATCTGTGATTTCTCGCCATTTCAGTCCACAACACGTTTGGCTATAAAGTATAAAGTTGACATTTTATAATATTTATTTTCAAGGAGCTTTATAAAAATATTTTCAAATTTTTTTGCCGCAATATTTATGTCTACTGTGACTCAATTTACTGAGTAATTTAGTTTACATTTTATTTGTACTGAACTGTTTACATAAATGGTAAATTATTGTATGTAGTTATCTTGTAACTATTATAATAGTATACTTGTTTTTTATCTCACTGTGATTTTTATATGGTAAATCGTCATCGACTACAAAAGATTAAACCAATAAATCAATTAAGCCGACTAAATTCAAGAAGTTAGTAACTGTGATTACAGTCTTAGTGCTACAAACGGGAATTATTAGGCTTGATCATAACAAACACTAAATATGAGGCACTGAGGACCACAGGAATTCACAAGTGGTTTTGAAAAATTTACGGCACTTAAAATGACTATAAAAGTTTCAGATCCAAATATTTCATGTGTTATATTTACTGAATATACAGGGTGTAACAAAACTCGTAGTACAACCCGAAAACTGGTGAATCTACATCGTATTTGGAGACGATTGTGAAACATGACTTTTTAATCCGAGCTTGAAAAAAAAAAAATCTCACAAAAGTTTTCATAAGTATGGGAGATTAAGTAAAGTTGCTCAAATTCTTATTAAAATGCGTTTTTTTTTTTTACTCTGTTTTCTTTATGGATAGTATTAATTTGATAATAATATACAAAAAAAAAACTTTGTAGTTCATACTCAATTTTCTCTAAAACTAAGGGGCAAATCAAAAAATTTCATTAAACAAAATTGACTCTAAATGTTATGCTCGGCATCAGTTTAAGAGACCATGTCACTAACGAGGAGATAAGAAGACGGACTAGAGTCATAGACGTCATAAAAGCTATCTCCCAGCTGAAGTGGACATGGGCTGGACATGTGGCACGCCAGAATGAGGACCGATGGACGAAGCGCCTGCTGAACTGGAGACCTAGAGCTGCAAGGAGACCTGTAGGAAGACCACCAAGAAGATGGACAGATGATATAAAAAGTACTGCAGGATCCAGATGGCAGCTCGAGGCCCAGGACAGAAAGCAGTGGACCAATATGGGGGAGGCCTATGTCCAGCAGTGGACGAACACTGGCTGATGAAGAAGAAGAAGAAGAGTTATGTAGATTGACTGGTTTCGAGTTTTGTTACACCCTCTATAAATAACAGCAATACAACTAATGCAATAATGTGACAATCCAATCAATCGACAGTCACTGGAGTTCCCGTGGCTTTTCTGCTGTATAATGTAAGATGAAGCTGGAAATGCGAGACAATTGTGTTTATATAATATTTAGGTTATTGTAGCGCCAGAAGGAATGGTTTGGTGCTCAGTCTCCGGTTGGTTACCATTCTTGACTAAATATATCTTTATCTCAGGTGTTTGGTAGATTAGTGACAAATCATTTTATATTGATTAACTTTCTAAGTTTGTAAATTATGTAATGTTTGGATTAAAATAAGACAAGAAGCATAAAGTGGTCGGCTCTCAGATGTGAATTTATGTTTATTTTTTTCAGAAATCATTGTTTTTATTTCTTTTTGCTATGCTTAATATTTATAGTACATATCTTACCGTTGTGTTTTATAATAATTTAGAACTGCAAAAATTCTAGTGATTTTATAATGGGTGCATTTTTAAATCAGATATACCAATTAATGTACGTATGGAAAGCAGCTACTCTGTTTTTACTTGGAACATAATTATTACATTATTATTTACAAATGTTTTATGACTGTCAAATATTTGGTAAATATATTTGCTCTAATAAAAAATACTTTATTTAAATCACTTTATATTTTATTTTATGTCCCTGAATACTTTTCCGCTGATATTGAAAACAGTAATTTTTAACCGCTCTCGCTAAAGCTATTTGAATTCAACAATTTTACTATAAATAGCGAATATTACTAAACGCAAATGCAATAGCACACATTTGAAAATTAACCTAATTGAAATTAGTGGACATATTTTGGAAGAAGTTGGGCTATATTGCCTCCACCATTTTCAAGAAGACAGGGGCAATCTACTGTTAGGTATTTACAAGAATTTTTCATATACTAAACAAAAAATGATTTGGTGCCCTTGATATTATTTTTACAAGAATGGCAGTTTAATAATATTAGTACCTATCTACTGCAGTTTTATTTTTCACTAATAAAAAACTATGCTTATTTAAAAAAACGATACATCCTATTTTTTACTAAAGAATGGCCTTGATCATTGATCTTATTTTGCCATAAAATAATGTTCCGCACTGTTGGTTTAGCTTAGATCTTGTGTTTGTCGGGTTGGCCTTGTCTATCAACAAATAATCATATTCCTTCATCAGGGTTTCCAAAAACCGTACAATATTACTTACAACAGAGGAGATCAATGTACAGTACATAATAGCAAGATAATATTTATTTTAAGAAAAAAATAATTTTTTAGTATTTAAATTTTTTAAAAGCTATAGTTCTTAAGGCCTCATTATATTCATTATTAATTAGCTTTTTCTTAAAAGTATATTCTGTAATTATAACAGTAATTGGGCTGAATTTTTCAATATAAAACATTTCTATTTTGAATTTTTATTTTATTTTTATAAATGATTTTCGGAGGCATCTTTTTAGTGATAATGTTATATAAGTTATTGAAGTGTAATTCTATCAATAATGTAATGTTAGTTAGATGAAATAAATAAAACTAAACTAATTCATTAAGTTACGTATCATTATTTTAAAATTTAAATATTAATGGCGTATCACCTGATTAGTGTTTTGCCAGTGTCAAGTTAGTCTAGAAGAGAAGGAAATTATAAGTGATATTCGTGGATATGAAGGTAATCTAGAAGGAGTCTAAGGACAGGAAGCTCTGGAGAATTTAGTAAAATCTGCATATTAGTGAAAAGAGGAGTATGTATTGGGATATTTCACATAATATTATTTATTAATTACCCCCTTGATTTTTACTCCTTGGGCAGCAGCTGAAAATATAAGTAGGGGTAGTTTTTATTTTTGGAAATATTCATTTATTTTAATGCGATTTTCACGGATACCTTGGACTGGCGCTGAAGCGTTAGACTGATCATCTTGCCTTCATGTAACAAACTAAATAGGTAGGTAGGTATCAAGATTTACTGCACTTGGTTTATCAATGCAGTGCCCTTGCATGTGCCTTGCACCATTGGGTGCGGTTGAGGGAAAGTACAGTAGGTAGTAGTATTTTTTTCCAAAAATTCGGTAGGTATATTGATTTATCGATTAATTAGCTACATTGATTATGGCAAGAAATTTATTCATACATCCAAATTCCAAATAATAAACCACAACAAGAATGATGCACGGCCGCACGATGACAATTTGGTGACGTCACTCTCACTGTTATTCCCCTCCCCTTTCCTTCTGTCCCCCTCATCTAGGTAGTGTAGTAAAGTGGATGGCTCTCAAACCGTGAGGCGTCAGCACATTTATTTTGTAAGTACCTATGTATTATTATCGCGTGATCTCTTATCACCGGCCATGAACTAATAACGTCTACCCATCCCGCTAGCAATATTGAACAGGTAAACTCTTAATATTCTAATCTAAGGTCATACCCCTTTTTTAACAATTTATTTACTTCGTAATATTCCTTCTAAAACTTTTTTTATGTGAAACCATCAATTCGTATTATCACCCGGACTTGAACTAGTCATTATTTTCCCTGAATTCATTTATGGAGAAAAATTATTCTTTTTGAAAAAACTGCAAGTATATTTTTTATTGTTTTAAGATTAGGAACACAGAGGTGAGGCAACTGACGCAGCAACCTTTGGTATCTACTGTCATCCGGCGAATGCGTTTCGGCTGGCTAATGGGCTAGCCTAGTATATATGCTTGCCTAACCATGCTTTCATATTTTACAAGGCATCAGGTTCTCGACGTCCTGGACGTCCACTGTTGACAATCCGTCAGCAGTTTGTGTTACGGTAGACCTGACCTGGGAGGATGCGCAGGAACTGGCGCGGGCGGCCGATCGCTTGGCTTGGAGGCAGTTTGTGAAATCCATATGCTCCACATAGGCAGCGGATATGGTATGATGATGATAAGATTAGGCATTTTTATTATTTATTGTTATTTTATTACCTATCCGAGTAGATACAAAAACATTGTTTTCCTATTCGCACACGATGTCGTAGAATCATAATGCATGCATACATTTTTAACAAGTGGAAGCTAGAAAATATATTTTTTTTATCCGTTTTCATGTAAATATTTTACACTGGAATAATAATTGTTGCGTATAAAGGGATCGCAATAATTTGCATGGTTATGAATGTATATCTTTAAAAAATAAGTGAGCTATGTATTAAAATAACATTATCACGGTTGTAGCACCTGTGTAGACTTGTACCACCCGCAACCGCGCACCTACTTGTATTTCATATCGGCGGCCGATTAGTTAACTAAAGAGCGCCAACTGTGACGTTGCCTGTTGCCTTGTCCAACTTGTTTCTTTTCTTGTTTGTGTTTAGTGAATTCGACTGACGGCCAACTTAAATTCTAATCTCAGTGCAACTTCATTCAACTATTCTCAAAACAACTATGCTCAGCAAAATGGATAAAGTGCTATTCACCGTCGCATTGTTCGCCTTGACAACCAGAACAGGTAAATTGAAGTAAACAAGAAACAAGAGTTCAACTTTCCTTTAAACTTTAAATACAAACTGTAAAAAAATGGCGTGTAAAACATTAGCGAATAGTGTATAATAATTCAGTTAGTAATAATATTATTAATAAAGTTAACAGTGTACAAAAGAAAATAATCCAACATTTTTTGTTAATTGTTTATACACCTGTTTTAATTTATAAACCTGTTAATTTATAGTTCTAGATATTCATAACCTTACTTTTTTGTTACTTTGATCATTAATTTGTTCAATAAGAATTTTTAACTACCTATAACCATAATATATATATTTGTACCCGTAATGCAAGTATGTGTTATTGTTACAAACGTATTGTGCTTACTCAACAAACTTTGTAAACAATGAATGAAGATAACTTTGAGATACCTAATAATAACATAATATTTTCCAAATATGTAGTGACTTTAATTAAAAATATATGCATATTTACAAATTTCATAATTTAACTGAAATAAGCAGTTATCTAACCACTGATTAATTAAACTAATTCAATTACCTGATAAAACATGTATGTTCATCAGAATATATTTTTATGATTTATGTCTACACAGATTCTCAAAAAATTTGGTATTTGATCACTGATCTACTATAAAACCTATATAAAACAATAATCAATAAATGTATCGATTTTTGTACTTCTTTGAAATCTCTCAACATTTTCAAAATTTTTACATGTTTTGTATTGTTATCTTTGATTTTTAAAAGTGAGATTACGAATTTCGTTAAAGCGCTTTTGGTTATAGTGTACACAATGCCATAATGCAAAATTTAATTATTCATAATAATTATTGGTAAGTAATATTATTACCAATATTATTACTTACGTATAGCATGATCAATAATTATTATTCTTGTTAAAAAGAACTTTATCCACTTATGTTTCGAACCATCAGAGATGGCTACAATTTTTTTATACATTGACTTGAATTAGGTAAATAAACACAAAATGTAATTTAAAAAAATGGCAAACTTTTAGAAAACTTTATCAGATGGTGGTTAACGTAATTTAAAATGACTACTGTAAATCAATAGATAAGTTTGAGTAAGTAAGTACGTATTGATTTTTTAAAGCAAGCACACCACTCCTTTATATAAACATAAGTGGTAAAATGACTGTGATAGAGCAGCTCCTGTTAGTAGGGGGTTTAAGAAAGGGGTGTTATGTATTTCAACCAGAAACACGCGATATTGTATAACCGCATAAAAACCAAAATAATTCGTTTGTTTTATTTGGCTTTGTCAAAAGGAGTTACTTAATCTTTCTCTTTTTACAAAGGATTAGCTAATATACATTTTTCTGAGAGCAAACATACGATAATAACTTACAATCGCGTTTCAAAAAAATACACATATTTAGCGTGTCTTTTGACAGAAGTTTGACAGACTGCACAGTTTTCTGAACATGAAAAACTGTGTAGTTTTCTGAACAAGAAACTGTCCCATATAAAGCGGGGCTTTAAGTCTTAATTTGTTGAAAATGAACTGAGAATACCACGTGATAGCTCACACCGATCGTCATATTTCTATGAAAACGTGTTTCTATCTCTTTTTCAAAGTCGAGATATCAAATTAAAAAAAAATCTAGTTGCAATGAAACAGGATCCGAAATCCGCATCGCATTTTTTAGATTTTTTTAAATTTCCTTTTTTTCATTCACAGTACGATATATTTTAATAAAACTAAATAATTCATTATGCAGGTACCTAACTAGCTTATTTTTAATACAACAAAAGTATTAGTTTTCATCATGTTATTATTTTAAAAAAATACAATTTTTAATTTAAATGCTTGGGGAGATTAGTTTTACAAAATAATAAATTACGTACCTTCGCATATTATGAATAATTTTAACGTAATTTTATGGCCTAAAGTTAAAGATCGTCGAAATTCCAACTATATAATTTCTCAAAACTTTATACTTATTCCAATCGAAAAGAAACTACTCCAACAAAGATGATAGAAATACAATACCTACATGGTACAAACTATGAACCATACATAATATTTGTTGTGTATCTAATAGGAGTATATGGTATTCTGGTGTTTTCTGGGTGATATGAACACCGTGGTTTCCAGGAGACTAGTCCGCTGAAGCCACTATCACTCCTCCACATGGTTGACTCCGGAGTGAGATAGGGTTGTTAGGACGCAAACATTGTTTCCGTATTCTGTACAATACAAATTATCAGCTTTGTGTCTAGTAAGTGTCTATCAGGAGTTAGTACTCGTCTAGTCACCATTGCAATTTGTTAACTGTGAGAAAGTGACCTCAATATGATATTATAAATTACTACTCGTATTGTGAAGATAAATAAAACGAACACTCTTTCGTATTAGTAATAATTAAAACAATTCGTAAGAATTGTTTTAAAATACGAAAAAACATTGTTTACGGCTCTTGGAAAAAGTGTCCTCGATGAAAATCACAAGTCTTTGGTCGTCATACACCATCACTTAGTGCCTTACACACTTTGATGTACATAATCAAAAAAATGCTGACCAAATCCTATGATTCGCTTCACGAGTTTTAAACTTGCTTAAAAGAATGTACCTATTTAATATAATTATTTAATAGGATTTCTTATATTGAAATCAAAAATAAATTATAATATTGTTATGATAATTTACTTGACGTGAGCCTAATATTTTAAGTCAATTGCTTTACAATTTTTTTTCTTTAACCAAATAATGGTCACAGAGGAACTAAAGGATTAAGCTAACAAGGAAGGCAAAAGCTATATAACAGAAGTAATCTTATAACAGAAAAAACACCATGTATATGTTACAGTTCCAAACAGAACTAATTCAGAAATAAACGTAATGGATAATTTACCAAAGATATTTAGAATTTGACATGTACGGATTCCGAGCCCGTAAGTTTGGAAAATGTTTGGATGTAAAAGAAAACTAAAAAATAATTAAAATAAAACGTACCAACGAAAAAGATGTATATACATTATATGAAAGACCAGAAAGGTTATTTCAATAGAGTACAAAAAAAAGCGATGGAGAAATGTGGCTCCAACTGCTGAAAAACCCATGAAAATGGCTGACAAGTTTTATGAAAAATATAAAAAACGGAAGTTTTCTGGAGTGCTTATACGATATTACAAATGGAATTGCGAAATTATGCAAGTCAATAAACAATAGTATACTATGAATATTAAATTCTTAAATTATATCGAGAGAAGATTTTCTGAACGCAGTTTCCGAAATAATTTAAAGAAAGACAACATGGCATAAATAAATAACAAAAAAAAATATTATATTCTGGCAAGCAAAAAGTAAAAACCAGGCCGAGTGTATTGTTTTGTAAACATCCTTCAGTAACGCTTGATTTACAGATCAGGTAATATTCCATACATTTTGTACCAAATATTCCCCAATTTGTATATCAAACGTTACGTAACCGGCCCTAATCGAGTAATATTCGTAAAAAATGTATGGAATATTACCTGATTAGTAAAACAAGCGTTACTTACAGACTAGATATTTATAAAACCGGCCCTAAAAAAAGTACATGATACAATGCATAGTAAGATTGTGTTTAATAAAAGTGATGCGGCGTTTTATCTCCGCTGCCTATTCGTTCAAAAAAGGCGCAATAAAAATCAATAAAAATAAAAAGTTATTTTCACATTTTATGAAGTATTTTGTTTTCATTTTAAATTATTACCATTAGCTATTAACTATTTTTAATTGGCTACGTACATAATATTCTATTAGTTATTAACTTTCCGTAAAAAATGCGGTTTTAGAATATTAAGCTTATATAGGTCACACATAAAAGTTTGAGGGGTTCATTGCGGTATATTTTTTTAAATCTACCCAAAACGATTTCTATAAAAATCGATCTTAAACGGGACAGTATTAATTTAGTCTTCCCGAAATATTTTACTTCAGATCCCCCCTCATCTTAACTGTTATTTCAAGAGCTACTTGAGTCATTGATTCGTAATATTCCTTTCAGCAGCTTTATTCGCCATTTTACGAAACAAAAACAATGCTGTTTAGAGACTTCGTTAGTAGAATCTTTTCCTCAAAGCTAATTCTTTTATTTTTGGTTTAAAAAAAATACATATTTATAGTTTTACCATACTAGGTATATTAACTTCTATTAACTGAATCGATATTAATGTTATCACATATTAGATATTTTTCATCAGTGGTAAGGAGTCGTCAGCAATAAAATTAAACAACAAATCAAATAAAACAATTTTTATTTTATTTTTTAAAACCGACAAAGGCATAAATTTAAGGGATTGGGCTTTCCCAATTCCAATAGGGGAGGGAGAGTAAAAAACTTCATGTTTCAAGTTGCCTGTACATATATTGATTTCAATTGATCATAATATTAAACATAGTTTTTGATTCTTATAATGTTTCCCGTCACAAAGTGAACATCTCAAACGAGATGAAACTACTAAATTTATGAAAATGCTAAATGTTGCTCTAAAGATAACATTATTATTAGCAATCTTGTTAGCATTTTAGTTAAACACTGGAAAGAAATAATCGTCACTAATAAATAAATATTACTTATACTGTAAGTTATTTTGTCCGTGTGACAAGCATAGGAGCAAAGTGGTGGAAAGTAATAAGATAGTCGATCGATAGTGTAAGTTCGTGATATTATTGAAACGACACCACGCGCCACAGTTTCGCAATTCTAGTAACGAAATTTGCGAACTTTTTAAATAGTGTAAAATGTCAAAATGCGCGCTGCAATTAATTTTTTTGTTCGAGTTATTTACTGATTTGAAAGATGAGTGGTAAACGCTATTCATTTTTTTTTCTTTATTCAGAACTTAAACCAAGTTGATCAATATTTTAATTGTACAAATGTGTTGTAACCCAGTGGTGGCGATAGACTGCTACCAGTGTGTGGGCACCGACCCGACCAACCCCTTCCTCTGCAACGAGTTCCTGGATGATGACCAGGACTTGGCTCCGCGAGGGTGTGACGACGTCTACGGAGCCAGCTACTGCATCAAACACATCGGCCGCTTCGAAGGTACCAGCTAAACTCACTGCTGGCAACACTAATGGAGGGGGGCTACTAACATGACAACACTAATCTTAAGATTATCTCTTGTTAACTCTTTCTAATGAGGTGGTATGTACATAATATAATGTATTACTAATATTTTAACCATTTTCTTACAGGGTTTTACATTGTGTAACATTTTTAGTTTTATAAAATCGTCAGCTACACAAAAAAATCGTGTAGCTCCAAAAATGATAGCACACACAGATAATCGCTAGTTTTTTATCAAAACTTTAAGCGGCAAAAGGGATTTAATTCCAAAAATATTGTTTTACATTGATTTAGATTACTAAATCACAGATGGAGCGAATCATGTAACACCGCATGGCGCATGCTTAACAAAACTGTGATGTTTTTTGTCATTCCTGTAAAATGCTAAACTTGGAGTTACAACATTTTCTTGTTTGGCAGATGAAATGCATATTACTAAATTGATATTTACCTCTTTTATTCTGAATACTCCTCTGCTAATCACTGGTACTAATTCTTTCTGCACATGGATCTGTCATACACTAACACAACTAATTTCTTTACTTCACGCTGCTTATATGGACTGGATTCTGGATGCATGAAGTGTGGAGTATTAAGTGCTTCCAGTGCGATTCAGCACAAGCCATCGACTGCTCCGACGTTCTGATAAACGAGCCAGATAACACCTTCACAGCGGACGAGTGTGACGATGTGTTCGAGGCACAATATTGCATCAAGAGTACGGCACTAAGGGGTCAGTTAAGGAATAGCAGTACTGTAGAACCTTAATTATTTGGATTGCCAAGTAGTGTATTTGTAAGTCATGTTAGGGAGTTTATCGACTGCAAATGGCTTAATGCTTCTTGGAATGAAGACGATTTAGGATGCTTTTTCTAACATCATTGGTACCGCAGTCAACTTAACTACAAAACAACACTGCGAGTACTTGCTGCAGTTTACCAATGTTTTATCAAAAAGGTTATAGTTATTCGGATTTGCCTTATCTCCAATCAGTCCTGTAATCAAGGTTCTAACAGTAAGACTTTTTTATTAGACTCAAAACTCGACTTCTCCAAGGCAAATATATTAAGATATTGTTAGATTTTCTTGTGTTCTTCAACCATTACAATAACAGTTTTAGAGGCAATCTAATTTTTCAAAAATTTCAAACGTCTGTTTCTTTCAATCTAGATTTGCGAAAACTTTCCATTTCTTGGATTCAGAGTGATAATCATTTTGAAGGTAATTATTTGTAAAGGAGTAATCAATCAATGAATGATACAGATGTGGAAGGGGGAGTGTTATGCATAGTAACGGGTGGTAGTATTAATTAAAACATAAATGATGTAGATTGTATTGTGCATGCTTGGCAAGCGGACACGCTCAGATTTATTACAAAACTGGCTTAACTAATTACATACTGCACAAAGGTAGAAATATGTGATGCAGTCAAATTTCCATCATATAAAATATTTGCTTATTATAATATCTAAAAGAAAATACATACAAAAGTTAGACCCGGATATAAAACTGTCTAAAGGTCAGTTTGTCAGATTATGCGACCTTAACAGGTCGATCTACTAGGCTAGCTGACCTAGGCTGACCTCCACAGTTGACCTGTGTCTAGCACAATAATATAAATCTTGCTTTACAATACACTTACAAAGGCCTCACAGTCAAAAGCTAAAAATATTACAATTTTCTTCCAACTTTTATTGCAATTTTTGCACAATTTTTATTAATTATTTTCAAAAACTACATAATTTGTTACAATAAAAAGATTTTTTAAATAATGTTAAGGCCAAAAAATACAAAATCGATATTAAAGATGAAGTATGAAGTAATTTCTCCCAGGTAGTTTGTATTTTGCCCTTTACTGATTCTGGTGGAGAATGGGTTCTAATAAAGTATTATATCAGAATATCATCTATTTGTATGCAACTGTCAACATTTTAAAATCTTATTTCTCCAAAATTCGCTAACATAAATGGTAAAAATATTTCGGGAGGTAATTTCCAATAATAGTCTAGTTTATAAATTGAGTCTTAAAATATTAAAAAGTAAATTACTGTTTACCGTTGACATAATTTAGAATATAACTGAACTATAGAAGATCTAAGTTGTGTTTACTCTAATTTTCTAAAACAGACTCAAGCGTCACGCATAGTTGTATAAAATTGAGCTCTTATATTATGGAATAACAGTTTATGTTAAAAGCGTATTACGAAGTTAACATGATAACATTGTTATTCCATGCATATCGGAAGGAGATGTTGAATGAAGATCATGGTCATTTGTCCATTCGTAAAGCGAGCTCTCTAGAACTGGTACCTAAATGAGAATTAGCGTTGATTTTGTAATTGGAATGTACTAATAACAATATCCAAATGTTTGCAGGCGGTATAGGCACCAAGAGGTACTGCTCGGCGCTGGACCTGGGGAACTACTGCAACTACGTGCAGCACCTGGGGGACCAGCTGGAGTACCGCTCCTGCGTGTACACGTGCTCCACCGACGGCTGCAACTCTTCCTCCTCGCTGGGGCTGCTGTCCTGGCTCCTGGCGCTGCCGGCCGCCCTCCTGGCGTATAGATAGACTCCGCTGTTTCCTATATTCTAGTTTTAATTATCGCGTTTTGTCGACCATGTGACCTTGATTACGTTATTATTTCACTTAGAATTAAAAATATAAATGGAATTGCGTGTATAATTATCGTTTTAAAAGAAAAACTATCTGTGTAACTAAGTTACCCTAGTTTCACATCGCATTATATTGCACGTTTTTTACAAATCTTACCTAATATGCGGTACATTGAGTATAGAACCGTTCACACATCATTTGTACTACAAAAATACGAACATAGCTAATTATGTTTACCCAATACTCAATGGACTTACTGTCAAACAAACTGAATAAACTTTATCGTATCACAAATGCAAAATGCGTAATGGAGCGCCTCCTAATTAACAAATTGGTAATAATCAAATAGGTACTGTATTTTAACAGTACGTTTTTACGTGCAGTGTATTGCCATGTGAATCCAGCCTAAATTTAAAAAATATGCTTACTTCATATGAATAATACAATAACGATTCTTCTACAAGTGACTGGAAAATGTAAGTTATTGCGTACACACCCTAACATGGTACATATTATGGAGTAGCGATAGTTCCGCTCTCTAAGGTTAGAAAATATTACGTACTAAACAAAAATCACGTTTGACATTGGTGGTGCGTGTATGCTAAAAACACGAGCAAAGTATTTAATAAAAATCTTTGGTTTTGTGAACATTATTTAAAAGCTACGATTATTAGGCAGAATACGAGTAACAATAAGATTAGCTGTAAATACATTCCATAACAGAACATGCATAGGATGTAAGTGAAATTGGGTGCAATCGTTCTAATATCATGTGACAATAGATTAGTAGTAATTATTGTAGAAGAGAGAATGTATATTTGGTAACAAAGCACCAGAACATGTTGGTGTTAGTGACGGCCGAGTGCTAACTAATGCGAGAGAAGAATGAACATTAAAGAGTTACTTTAAATTCTAAACAATGAAAATATCACTCATTTGTGTAAATAATACTGAACATCTCTCCCGAGAACCCCCGACCAACAATTCTGCCATTATAATCATATATTTCACTAAATTTATAGTGTTAAATGTAACGCCTGAATGTTTGTATTATGTATGTAGGCCTAACGGAGGACTCACCTACTCGTGTATTTGTCTGTGTATTGTTCTTATCGATATTAAATATTGTAAAAGATTATGCCGTTTGTACTTTCTATTTCCCTTCATATATTCCCATCATTATCACAATAAATCTCTATTTCTGTACCGATTGATGGAGATTAATTGTAACGGAGGACTTCTACACTTAACTATAATGTCACAAAATACTTTACGTCACAAATTTGTCATCTTTTTGTCAGCCCACTTCAGTCCGTATATGCTAAAATATTATTCAATTTGTAATAAAACGACAAAAATATACAGGCGTCAACTGTTCACATTTCTCTGTACCCCCTCGACCAAGCATTACTTACTACAACACCAAAAATATATCATAATTATATTAGAAAATATTTTCTATAAAAATTAGCTTTAAATTTTTTGCTTACAATAATAATAATAATGATTAATGGCTACGTTGCGAAGCTTCAGCACAAAAGTACACATATTCTTCCCTTCCTTCACACAAACATTACGTTCATTGATAAATATAAAATAATTTCATGCTCGTAGCAGCCGCAATGAAATACACATGGCCTAAAATTTCATCATTTTTTTAGACTTAACAGAATTACAAACATAAAATTGTATTTTGTAACGTTTTCAAAATTGATTACAAATTGGTACAACATTCACATAAAGATCAATGGTAAAATATTGGCGAACTGTTCCAGCCAATTCCTTAAGGAAAACGTAAGATTATGTCAATAAACAATCCTTCCTACGTTACATAATGTACAAAGAGAAATTCACATTACAGTTTAACTGTAAACATACGAAATTCAAATCAATTTTGTGATTGAAAAATAAACCTGCGATTGTTGATATTTGAAAATTACAAATAATACATATTTGCCAGGAATGTGTGTGTCAGTTGACACGGAATGTAAAAATGGTTAAATGCGTACAAGGAATTTTGAAGTAGAAATTTTGCCGTATAAAAGTAGCAAAAAGAATGTAGTTGTAGAACCTTCACATAAACAGTTTGCTAGCAAAAGCTATTACATATTATTATGCAATGTAGAATAGCAGTAATGGTTGCCATTTGTGACGCCGTTGAGTAGAAGAATTAAGGTTTGACAGCGGCCAACTGGGCCTCTAGATCCCGAACTCGCTGTTGAGAATTGATTAATTGTTTCTTCACGATTCGTAGTTCTTCACCTTGACGATTGTAGGCCAAACGAAGCTGAAATAATAAAAAATATATCAATTTGATCCAATTTCACAGTTGATTGATCTGTTGGAGAGCAAAACAAACTGAAAGAATAAGGAAGTAAAAAATATTGAATCAAGAATACAAGAATAAAATTGAAGATTGATAAATATGAATTAACCCATAACTTCTGTGAGGCGAACCTCACAGAAGCGGCTTTTACAATAGTACACAAAAATAATTAAGAATTACTGCACGGCACAGCTTATAGTACTGTTTAACTCTACACATTGGAATGGGTGAGGATGCTGTCGCATTTACATTCTGCCTGTAGTTGTCAGTTGAATCCGTAGAGCGCGTGAAAAATTACTTTGTGGGAATGAATAAACGTTTAAAAATGTAAATAAATAATTGCAATGCAATCAAAGCTTTTATAATTCCCTGACAAAAACATGCTTCTACAACTTCCACAAGTCATGAAAATCAATGTAAAATGATCCTTTTATCATAAATAAATTAAATAAACGAAAAATTCTCTAAATATTAGAGTTCTGATATTGATTTGACACATTCAAGCACATGCACAGGTCCACCTACATGTGCCTGACTTAATATTAACACCAAAAAAAATTCTGACAGCACATTTGTACTTACTTCTAGTAATTATATCACTTCAATTGAATTCAATAAGTTAAGAAAAAATCATGCATTAGAGGAATACGTATAGATTTTATTTATTTATTTTGTTTTAACCACCCACCTCAACAGGCCAGGAGGCCCAATTACAGAGGGGAACAACGTCACAAACACCCGGGCTTGAGAAAAATCACTTTGGATTTTTTGTGTTCTCACCGGAAATCGAACCCGGAACCTCCGTATCGTGAGTCTAGCGTCTTAGCCATTACGCTACGGAGGCCGCCTAGTCTATTATAAAATATTTATAAGTCAATTTTAATAATATTATGTTATCTTTGCTCCGCTAAATATAGTTTCACTGATTGAGATAACATAATGAATGGACAGTAGTCAGTTACCTCATTCTCCGTGGAGAAGACGTCTCCCTGGTTGATCTGGCGGTACAGGGGAACCTGCTCGTCCCCTCCCGTGGGCTGCGCCCCGAACATCTGCTGCAGGCGGTGGAACTTGGTGGCCTGGTTGACGCTCGTCTTCTGGCTCTTCTCTATCACCTGTAACACGATAAACACATAAACTATCTTTTTCATTTCATCATAAAATAACAACATTTAAAAAATATAAAAGAAAACAGCGATAGGGACAATGAAAGATTTTTGACGCGTTTATGTCATAAAGTTTTTGGTTTTCTTATATGTCATAAAGAAAGTCTTAAGTTATGGTTAGCTTAAAAATTCGGTAGAGATGTGCTGGAATGAAAAAATACTCAAATAGTATTTTAACGGTCTAGGAAAAGGATGGCTCTAATTCTAGAGAAAGGGTTCCTACAAGTTGCGAGTGTGGAGTGTTACCTGAAGAGAGTTGTTATCCTCCATCTGCCAGGAGTGCAGCGGGCGGTAGTCGGGGACGGTCTCGCAGCTCAGGAAAGCGAACTTCTTCTTGTTGTTGTTGTCCTGCGCCTGGAGAGCGGGAGCCTCCTTGTTGTAAACCCGCGGCTTGTGGGTGGCGATGCTGACTCCTAGACACACAAATAACAACCATGATTATAAGTACTAGTAGTATTGTTTTCCCTTATCCACACTATTGCTGTATAGGGCGCTGCATCACTACACCAAGTGTAGTGTATCTTGATGATATTTTACATGAAAGAAATAACAGTCTAAGGTTTAATGCCTGTCCAAAGTATCAAATTAATATTGAATATTTTTATGAGAAAACCGTATTTAAATACAAAGTAAAAATTGACCCTGTCAGGAATCCAACCTGTGACCTTTTGCATGGTAGCTCAACGCGCTAACCATTAAAACAAGGTTTTTCACTCTATAGTATTGTTGTAATATTTAATTTTGATAGAACAGACATAACCATTTTAATATTTCATAATTTCGAAAGCTAATGGTAGAAATTGTGGTGACTAGTCAGCTCAGAACTTTTTTTCTGTTTCAAACGTACAGATTTCGTGCATTAAATATAATTAGTATGGTTAAATATAGCCAAGATCCTTTGAAACAACTAGAGTTCGTACTTGCAATGTAAGTTTTCTCTCAATGCAATAAAAACTTATCTTTTCTTAAAACCTCAGATGCAGATGACCAACGGTGATAATAGTTTTAATACACAAATACAACAAACACACATTTGAAGCAAATATATGGTGGATGAGGATTAAAATATTAGTTGGGTGATCAGTGATGGGTAATATAACATAATATCTGCATTTGGAAATAACAAAATGCTGAAGCTCAACCATATTTCAAATATTGACGTATTTTGTGTACTTTTGCAAAGTACAATGAATTAATTATTATAATCATGTAACACTCGGTGTAGTTTCAGTCTTTTGTTTTCCAGGATAGATATTATAATAAGGGGAACAGGTAGTGATCATACCTCCTGAACGGATTTCACAAGTAAACTTGTATTTCACCATTGTAGGTGCCTTCACATACTGGAAATAACATAGTGAACTCACATTACTTTTACATCAACTATTTTATATGCCATCTGTCGAGATTTAGTGTAGATTCATTGGGAATGTTTGCATTTTGAATATGGGACTATCCATAAAATTATTGAAATTTTGTATCCGGCTCGAAGGACCAAAAATATCAAATCAAAGGGATTGTAAATTGCAAGAGCATTAGAAAAAAAAGAATAAGAAATTCTTCAAAGCTCGCAATGGCTTGGTCTCAAAAAGAATAATAAACAAAACACAAAGAAACCTGTTGTCAATATACACAATATTATGGGATATAGAGATGTATCGAGTACTGACCTGTCTTCATACTGAAGAGCAGAGGTGGTGCATTGCGACCGCTCATCCATTCTCTGGCAGAGAGGGTGGGAAGGGGGGCGGCCGTGTCAGGATACAAGTCCTCCTGCAAAAGTTGAGAGTTAGTCGAGCTTCTATCGGTGTCAAGATCTGGTTTGGTGGTAGATAAAAGTCAGTTGTCCTCACATTCTGTTTATTCCCTTTAGGGATTATCGATTAATCAATCACATAGTGGATATGGCGGCTTGGCTGGTAGGCTGACAGGAAGTGAGGAGCACACCGAAACTCCTTTCACACCTAGATAATTGGTGTTGCCAAATTGTTGAGAAATTCTGACACGCTCCCCCGGAAAAAAACATTTAACTGAACAAATTAGTGGTTTCTTAAATGAGAGAAGCCAAGCACTACAGTCATAGAGAAATTCCGACTTAATATGATTATTATTATTAGCACAGTGGTGCACAGCCTGCGGTGTGGGTTCACTACTGTACCTGGAAATGATCCGACTTCCTGGGAACCACCATGGAGATGGGCTCACAGAGCCCGCGAGCCGTGTGCAGCTTGTAGAAGCGGAACACCTCGCACTGCGACACATTCACTCCCCGCTTGGGCATGAACCCAAGACCTCGCTGAAATCAACATTCAATATTACTGTGGTTATTATTAAACTTAATAAAGGGAAAAACAAACGAGACAAATATCCAGAATAACTCCGAAGTAAACCATTCTCGATAAACTTCTGTTTACAATACATTGTTGCTTTAAAAACAGTACTGTGTGAGTCATTATTATAAACTTTTTAGGAGCTCTAATTTTTTATGGCTTATTTTCCACAACTTCCACAGTCTTGTTTCTGAATATACATATTTTTCATGGCTTATTTTTTACTAGCTTATATTATAAAATATGAATCGCACAGTATTTTGACAGTTTTCAAATTATTTTTATACGGTATAGTATCTATTAATTCCAGCAATATTATTTACGTCTCCTCTCGTGTAAAATAAACAAAATAAAGTGACACCTTTTTGTAAGACAGACAACGATTTTAATTCAAACATTTACAATGATAACAAACCTGAGGATTTCCAGAAAGAAATTGGTTGAGGAAATGTATGAAGGGAGCTTCGTCTACTACTTCGTAGTAACGGATATTTCCATCTCCTTTTCCAGCGAGGTACACCTGTCCAACAAAACACAACATTTGTAAAAATAATTAATTGGACCGGCGATTGACTAAGAAAGATCAAATTGCTTTCATGCAATAAATGACCGAGATACACAGCACATGTGAATTCTCTCTGTCATCTATTGAGTTTCTAATTGTCTAAATATCTCACCATGTTGGTGTCGTAGTCGTAGTAGGGGAAAACCACCCCCGACGAGCTGTCGATGGTCTCCGTGGTGAGAGGGTGATCGAGGCGGTGCTGGTCCCAGACGCTGTACTGGCGGTCGCTGTGGCGGCTGAAGCCGACGGTCAGCACCCGCCCCGTGCCCCCAAGGAAACAAGCCTTGGCTGCCTTGGTCCCCTGGTGACACTGCCCTTCCTAGACATATCACACATTGTTTATTGTAAAAAAAATATGGTTCAAATTGTCATTACTGTTATAAAACAAGCCATAATATCTACACTATCAACTTCGTGGTGCAGTTGGCACATTAAGTATTGATTAATATTTCACATATGATACCTCGGACTGGCGGACGCATAAGACTGATCATCTTACCTACATGAAATAAAATGATCAAAACTTACTAACTACTACCCACACTATGCAGCATTAGGTGCAGAGGGAATGAAAGAACAATATACAGAAAGGAAAATGAGATAGAAATGGGGCCGTAAGTACAATAATAAAGTTTTTTTTTCTTACAAAAACTACATAGGAAGCTGACTTACTTACCTATTTTTTTTTTAAAATGACTACTTCCTACCACATGGCTACATCCAGCGATACTTACAGAGACCAGGATCCCAGAGCGAGGTTCGATGATGCGAAGTTTCTTGTCCTTGCAGGTGGTGGCCAGGAGAGATCCGTCCCTGTTGAAGGACATGCTGTAGATGACGTCACTGTGGCAGTCGATAACGTTCATGGCCTCTCCTTTGCCAACGTCCCACACTATTATCTGGAAACACAGATTACATTCAACCGTTACATACAAATCAAGATTTTACTTACTTACTTTTGTAAGAAGTACAAAATCGTCTACAAAGAAACAATACAGCCCAAATGCCAATAATCGAATTTCAGACGAGAGACAAAAAATATGATTTATTTAGGTATATTATGTGTTCTAGTGAAGTATTGAGATTTTATGAATAAGAATATTATATAAATATTATAAAACAGATAGCTATGTACAAATAATACATTGATTTAAAAAATCATATTGTAGATGATCATAAGATTTGCTCACCAGGTAATCGAAGCCGGCACTGAGGAGCACATTCTCGGCGCACGGGTGCCACTCGATGTAGGCGGCTCTCCTCTTGTGGCCCTTCAGCTCCACCAGCCACTCCGTGAGGTGCATCGACAGTCCGCCATCCGGGATGTGCCATAGTTTCACCTGGGAAATACAACAGATTGTAAATAGAAGCGTGTTACATTGTAGACATTTCGCATAGACGTTGATAATTGGGGAAATCCCGCCGAGGATAGGATCTAATGGAGAAAAACCCTGGAGCCAGGTGGATGAAGGCAGATTCTGGTGACATCCTTCTCTTCTACCGTAAGTTGTGACCACAACACCTTGGCCAAGATTAATAATTGAGAAGAAGAATAAAGTTGATTAGTAAATTTTCTACTTTGATTTCAGTGAAAAAAATTTACATTATCTTATGACAAGTTCGAGTATTTCAATTTCAGAACCACATAATTTCAAAAGGTCGTAAGTTAAAATAAGAATTTATTAATGGATTCAAAGTGATACATACTGTGGTATCGTCAGAGCATGATGCGATAATATTATCGTTGAAGGGATTCCACTTGATGTCCAACACCGGCCCGCGGTGTCCGGTAACTCGGCTTGCGTTGAAGTCCAGGCGACCAGTCTGGAAGGAGAGCGAGACAATATTTAATTACCGTATGAAGTCTAATTACAGCGGAAAACACCAATACTCTCGGCGAGGGGCTGAGAACGAAACCCAGAACATATTTCACTTTCAAATTATCGGGGGAACATTATCTGATAGCAAGTTGCACTTACATTATCGAGGGGTAGAACTAAGAAGGCGCCTCCTCCCGCGACTTCGGTGACTATGGCCACGAACTTGGGGTTGACGGCGCAGAAGTTGGAGTCGTGGGCGTTGCGCGTGATCTTTATGTTGTCGTAGCAGCGCTCTCGCTTGAATGACACTCCGTACACGTGCCGGAACTTGGAGCTGCGCACGCCGCGGAACCATAGCTGGGAAACCGACCAACACAAACATTAACACACTGTGACGAGATTTCCTTTTATTGATTAGCCATTTATTTTATAGAACTTTGTGTAATAACAACCAGAAATCTAATTTTATTTTTAAAAGAGATATTTCATAACAGATTTTAAATTAAAGACAAGTAAGATTCATCACAGTCCACAGCCAGAATAATAATGTTTACAATCTAAAAACAGCTGGGAAACATAGTATTTTGATAGTTGATATGCGAGGTCTGGTAACTCCCAAAAACAAAATGTCTCACATACTAAAAATGTAAGTTCCATATAAAAACTCCCTCACCAAGCACAAGAGCTCTTCTTTAATTGGTGAGGTATAGCATTAAGTGTTTATTACCTGTAATCTATAATTATTTTATTTATTTTATTTTATTTTTATTTGGAAAACCAACAGAGAAACAGTAGGTAATACATGTACAAATCTTAATGTTTAAAAAAGCTCCAATAACAGGTTTTCGCAGAATGTTTGTAAACAATAACAGAGTCTTTACAATAACAGAGAATGTTTGTAAACAATAACAGATAAAATTAAGTAAGTATATACATAACATACAAGAAGGAGAGGGAAAGGAATGGGAAAAGGGAATGGAATTTTGTATATAAAAGAGAAGTTAAGTCGCTGGATGTGTCTTTAATGTAGCTTTTAGTGAAGATAGTTTAATGTTTGTGTAGTCAATATGGCTAAAGTCTTTGTTGTATGCCAAACAAGAACGTTGGATAAAATAATTTTTGTTATAGGCTCTTTTGTTGGTGGGGACACACGAACAAAGAGTAGTGTCTTGTCAGCCTGGCTGGAAACATTTATAGATATTAGACTTAGGAGCTCCGAGCAGTCGACTAAACTAACAAAAATTTTATAAAGAAATATTTGATCCGCGCAGTTTCTGCGGTGTTGTAAGGTGGCGATACCATGAGCGGTGGAAGTTGCAAGATATGACTCAAATGGCGAGCCGGATTTGAATTGAAGAAAACGAAGAAACTTTTTCTGAATACGCTCCAGTCTCGTAATGTATGTGGTATATTGAGGGTTCCACACACCTGAGAAGCATACTCCAAATTACTTCTGACAAAAGTATAATACAGGGAAATCAGAACCTTTGGGTTTTCGAAATTTTTGCTCATTCTAAATATAAAAACCTAGCATACTCAGTGCTTTGGAGGTGATTTTGTTAATATGAGATTTCGAAAGTGAGTTTAGAGTCTAAGGTTATACCAAGGTCTTTGATTTCATGCTTTCTCAAAAGAACGGAATCGGTTAACTCATAGTCGAAATTGATAATGTTTCGTTTCCTGGTGAAAGTGACGCAAACACATTTTTTTATATTTAAAAATAGCTTATTTTCATTACAAAATATAGTTAAACGACGCAGGTCACTTTGTATAAGTCGGCAGTCTTCGTGTGAGTCAACCTTGGCGTAAATTTTCATGTCGTCAGCATAGAGAAGAAATTTCGAATGCCGGAAACAGGAATCAATGTCATTAATATATAAGGGAATAATAGGGGACCTAGTAAACTTCCTTGGGGAACGCCAGAGGATATTTGTGTCCAATCAGATTTATACCCCCCTATCACTACTGATTGGCATCGATTAGAAATATAAGATATAATCCACCGCAGAAGATCTCCGTGGATGCCTATTTTTAATAGTTTGCTCAATAAGACTAAATGGTCAACTTTGTCAAAGGCCTTGCTATAACTCAGTATATATGACGTCAGTTTGAGATCCTCCTTCCATTGTGTTTAGTATGTCATGTGTAAATAAGGTTAGGTTTGTTACAGTTGAGCGTCCAGCGAAGAAACCATGCTGTTGATGACAAATATAAGGTTTAACTGCGCTGAAAAGTTGGTCATAGATAATTCTTTCAAGGATTTTGCCGAAAACCGATAGCAGCGATATAGGCCTATAATTGTTGGCGTCATGTTTTGAGCCAGATTTAAATATTGGTGTTATGTTAGCTTTTTTCCATTGCGATGGATAAACTTATCGTCAACATTTCTGATGTCAGCTGGTCCATAGTCAAGGTCAGTGAGGTTTAAACGTCCCAGGTAGTGTATTAAGAGTGAAGACGGAGTTAAAGAAATCTGAGAACAAATTGCATACATCTTTACCATTGTGCGCAGTGTTATTTAAATAAGTCATTTTGCTGGGAACAGCTGTGGAAGCATTTTTTGTTTTTACAAATGACCAAAAGCGTTTGGGTTCAATCAATATTTCATTCTCGATTTTCTTTGTATAGTCAATAAAACTAGTGTGGGATAATTTTTTTTAGCCTTGATCGTAATAAAGAGTGTTATGTATTATAGTGTTATGTCAAAGTTTGACGACAATAATAATCAGTCTTGAATAATGACCCAACATGTGTAACATAGTGTTTTCTTAAATTCCTTCAAACATTACATTGGCGACGAGGAAAATGACACTAAGATTTAGTGAATATGGCCCAGGTAAAACCTGGAGCCATTATATCGACAGATTTTTGTTTTGCTCTGGAAGCAAACCAAATAATAGAAGAAAATGTCAAAAAGGCCAACCTGTTAGCAAACTGTGGAGAAGAACCTACGACCAGTTAGTAGCGTTAATATTACCTAAAAACATCAGAGAAGTTACATTTGAAGAAATTCTGCATGTATTAAACAAACACTACAATAAAGAGCCTAACGAAAATCATACAATCTTACAAATTTCACAACCGGCAACAGAAAGTTGAGGAGTCGATAAATGCCTACATTATAGAGTTAAAAAAAAATAAGTAAGCATTGTAATTTCATGGATTTACAAAGGACATTAAGAGATAGATTGGTTTGCGGCGTGAATGACAAAAATTTGCAACAAGACTTATTAACAAGAGAGAAATTAACTTATGAAAGAGCAGTAGAAATCTGTCAAGCTTTTGAAAGTGCAAAAAGGGGGCTTGAAGACAATACATCTTACAACCTTGAGCAGTGAAGATAATAGCGAGCCCCATGGAAATAAACAAAATAAGTGTGAATAAGAAAAATAATATGCAGATATATGAGTGTAAACATTGGTGGAAAGAAACATAGAGGCGAGTGCCGTTTCAAAGAGGCAATTTGCAGGTTATGTATGAAAAGAGGACACATACAAAGAATTTGTTTTAAAAATAAATATAATAATAATAGTGTAGAGGAAAACTGCGAGGACATGTGTGGGCGTGTATCATGCGTGGGGGAGTGCAAAGGTGACTCCATATTATGTAACACTCGGTATAAACGGAGTTAGGTGGATATGCAAGTAGATTTCAGGAGCTAGCGCATCCATCATAAGTTACACATATTATCGAGAGTTGTGGCCAAAGGGAGGACCTGAATTGCGGCCCAATAATGCCAAACTCCAAAACCTGGACGAAAAGTAGATTAGAGATTATGGGAGAGATGTTGGTAGAAGTACAATATAATGGAAATAAACAGATGTTAACTCTGTTAGTAGCAAAAGGAAGTGGCCGAGTCTACTCGGACGAGCATGGTTTGCAGACTTGGGAATCACAGTTGAAGGAATTCATGAGATACACAATATGACAACAGACAGACTGCTTCTGGAAGATATAAAAAAAGTTGTATAGAGATATGTTTGATGAAGGATTGGGAAAGTAATAAGGGACCGAAAGTGTCAATACAATTACTAGAAGGAAAGTCTACACCCATATTCATGAAATGTAGACCCACACCACTGGCGCCAAGAGAAAAAATAAATACTGAATAGACAAAATGACAGAAGACGGAATATTAAAACCAATAACATATTCAGAATGGGCGACGCCCATAGTACCAATTGTTAAACAAGATGGTAGTATAAGATTATGTGGGGATTATAGATGTACTATCAACAAAGCAACTAATTTAGATACATATCCTTTACCCACAATAAAATGAAGCATTATCAACAATAGCGGGTGGTAAAATCTTCACAAAATTAGATTTAGATAGAGCGTATCTGCAAGTGGAAGTGGATGATAGACAGCCAAAATTGTTAACGTTAAATACACCTAAGGGATTATTTACAATGCATAGGTTACTTTTGGAGTTAAAACATGTCCGGGCATATTTCAAAGATTAATGTCCACATCACTAGCAAATATAGAGGGGCGTATCAGTGATGTTAGATGATATATTAATATCAGGAAAAGATTGGAATGAACATAATCATAGGTTGGAGAAAGTGTTAAAAATCTACACCAGAATGGACTGCACCCTAAATAATAAAAAAAAAAATGTTTATTTGGAACAAATAGAGTTAAATATCTAGGATATCTAATTGATGACAAAGGGAATACACCCAACAGAAGAGAAAGTAAAATGTATACAGGTGGCACCAACACCTCGTAATACTAAGGAACTTAGAGCATTTTTAGGTTTATATACATTTATGAAAGATTTATTCCAGGAAATCAGAGACATTAGAGCCATTATACAGATTGTTAGACAACAACAAGGAGTGGAAGTGGACAAAAAAAGAACAGAATGCATTTGAAGAAGCCAAGAGAAAATTAACAGGAGAGTGCACCTTGTTTCATTATGATAGTAATAAGCCTTTGGTATTGTGCTGTGATGCGAGTGAATATGGTGTTGGAGCTATTTTGTGTCACATGTGATGTCAGATGGAAATGAAAAGCCGATAATGATGGCATCTAGAACGATGCACAAACATGAACGACGACGGATGCTCAAATAGATAAAGAGGCATTGGCGATAATGTTTGGGGTACAGAAGTTTCAGCAATTTTCTATATGGAAGAGATTTCAAAATAATAACGGATCATAAGCCTTTGTTAGGTAATTTTCAATGCAGAAAAACGAATGCCAGAAGTATTATCACCTAGAATGTTGAGATGGGTTTTGACTCTAAATAATTATAGCTATGTGTATTGAGCATCGACCGGGAAATAATGCTTGGCAATGCGGAATGCTTTAAGCAGATGGCCGGTAGAACAGGAAAATAAAAGAACCAGGAGATCCAGCGGAAGTCTTACTTTTGGAAGATACTCCATCAACATTCCATACGATTGTAGAGATATTGCGGAAGCCACTCGTAAGGATAAAGTGCTATCAAAAGTATATTATAACGTTTTAAAAGGCTGGCCAGAAAACAACATTGAACAGGAAGCCAAAGTGTATCATCAAAAAAGGGATGGATTATCTATTCAAAGAAACTGCTTGTTGATATGGTAGTAGAGTCATCATAACCACTGTCAATGAGAAGCAATCTATTAAAATTATTACATGATTCACACGATGGCATCGTCATATCAATCCAAGCGATAGCAAGAAGTTATTTCTATGGCCAGGTTAGATGCTGATATTGAGAAAAACAACAGGCAAAATGTGGATATTTGTCAAGAGCAAGGAAAGCAACCTAACTCAATCAAACATCAGTGGATTATACACCAAGTAAATCCATGGGCAAAATTTGCATATAGACTTTTTCGGATTTCGGACCTATTTGCACGGCAGGCAGTTTTTAATTTTGGTAGATGCTACAGCAAATGGCCAGGAAATTTAAAATCGCTAAAGATGGTATCAAGTGGCACAGTAATTGCCACGTTATAGGGATATTTTTTCAAACGCAAGGGTTGCCAGAAACTTAGTTATCTGACAACGGTACCAGCATTTACACATCGGATGGTATTTGTACGTTCCATAAAAGAGAACAATATCAGACATAGTGAAGTGAAGACAGCACCTTAACCATCCAGCAACGAATGGACAAGCATGGAGAGATACGTCCCAATTTGTAATCAAAGTTAAGGAAAATAGTGAGTCATTTACCATTCTGTAAAGTTGCCGGGCGAAATATTAATATTTGAGAAACGACACCAAATACAAGCACAGGGAAAACACCCGCAGAAAATGTTAAATAAAAAGGGCAATTTAGAACAAGGATTTTGATTTCAAATTTCATCCACATGCAGATATTAATAAACAGACTAAAACTATTTCAAAAAAGAATATAATACAAAATTGTGAAAATACGTGATTTTAATGTACATGAAAAAGTAATGGTATGGGGCCAGACAGTACGGAAAGTCATAATAAATGGAGTAAAGGAGTTATATCAAAAAATATTGGTACATCTAATTATGAAAAAAAACTAGATAATGGCGACACACAAAGAAGGCATGTAAATCAATTGGAACATGGAGAAGACGATGAGGAGGATTCAGGACAAATGCCAGAATGGAGAAATTACAGACCTCAATATACCAGAGAAGAAGAAGAAGAAGAGAATGATGTATTATGGTGAGATCCCAACTCCCTCCGCAGGGAGAGTGTGGGCAGATATTATAGGAATTCCAAGCACCTCAGAAGAAGCGAACATGCAAGCAGGCAGGCAAGGAACGATTGAAAAGAATGCGAAGTTGCGAGATTGATGGAATCGGATAAGGTAGCACCAAGGTAGTGACAAACTACCAAGAAATGAGGCGCGCACGGAAATTAATATGAGAATGGAAGAACGATTATGTTATGATTTATGGTAATTTATTTTTTAATTGTGTTAATAGAGTTATGGTTAGCTTGTTACTTGACTTGAATGGAAAGGGTATGTTTTATGTATTATAGTGTTATGTCAAAGTTTGTTTTTTGTGGTATTTTTGTTTTTTCTTTAAACTTTAATTAAAGCTGAGTTGTACCACGGGGGATATCTATTTGCCCATACATATTTTATGGGAATGTGACAATTTATATAATCGTTGATTACATTATAGAATATATATTTACCGCGTCATCGATCTTATGGTTCGCTAGTTCCCTTTCCCAGTCGTGTGACGCAAGTTTAGCGTTTATAGTTGGTAATCGCCATTTCTAAACAAGACTATTTTTTTCTTTGAAGAAACTTGAAGGGGTATGTCAAGAGCCAAGGAGAGAGTAATATTGATTGATTTATGATGCACATCTTCTGGTACCAGCGGGCTATCACTAGCAGTTAATTTAACCGCATTATTACTACAAAGTACCAGATCCAAAATTCTTCCAAGTTGGTTAGATACATGATTAAATTGCATTAAACCAAGAAAGCTAATTGAGTCTGCAAACTCCTGACTGGTAGATGTTTTATAACCAGTCGGGTTTAGGTGTAAGTTTTTGTCCGTATGCAACCAAGAGATATCAGGAAGATTAAAGTCACCTAGGATTATAAAGGTGTCCTCCGAGGTACTGTTTTCAATAATTATGTTTAATTGATGGAAAAACTTGTGGAGAAGGCTAGCATGATTAGGTCCGCCGGGTAAATATATACAGCAGACATTAAGTTTAGATTTAGAGTTAATTGGAATCTGGATCCATAGATCCTCCGCGTCTGTTTGCCAGAGGGGCATTTCAATAGCATTAAGTTCTGTTTTAGTGGCTATGGCTACCCCTCCCCCAAGTTTCTGGCCTGTAAGAGAGTAATTTCTGTCACGCCTAAACGTGGAATACCTCGAGTCAAATATCTCAGTATTATTGATACCACTCACCAGCCAGGTCTCAACAATGCCTATGATGTCCCATTCATCGCAAAGTACATTGCGTAAAAATTCGTCAGTCTTAGTCCGAAGGAACACAATAAAGGAAAACTTATTGTAATAAGTTTTTTTTTATTGTGTTTATGAAATACGAAACAAATATTTTTTAAATAAAAAAATATTAATGTACCTCCAAAATAAGAACTAATTGGTTATTTTCTCCATGATTTTTTGATTCCGCAGGTAGAGGCTGATATGGTAATACAATTAATAAAGTCTAAATAATAAAGATAAGCTCTTCAAGTAACTGATAACATTTTATTACAATTGAATGCAAATTATCTACAATCAAATACTTTGATGGCACTCAAGTCCTTAAGGGAACAAATCATTCATAAATGGAAAAGTGAAAAATGTGCAATACTAGCTGTACTGAATACCGAAATAATTCAAACAAAACATTTATTACGAATAAACAATAAATAATTCTGCCAAATACAATCGCTAACGGCGTCGGCAACTTGGATTCATTTCCTGTGCGAGATATCTTCTCTAACTCCACGGTTCGGTGGTAGAGAATACAATGGGAATGCTGCGTATTCACAACATGCTAATTAGCGAATACTTTCCACACACCACTCATTCCATACTGTGATATTAAAATGGCAATTATTTAAACCACATTATTGTAAACAGCGAAAGTATTTCCACGAATAAATGTTTTTTTATTAAATTTGTGATTTAATAATTTTTGCACATGTATGATGGTGAATTTTATTAAGTAAAAGGAAAAGCAAGGTGGGTAAGAATTTTTATCAAATCCTCCGGTCTTCAATAAGATAAAAATTTATACTCGTTAAGTATTTGACCACAGTTACAACATCTGCTAAATTAACGCAAAGTGTCGTACATAAAACTTATTTTATCTTTGTGAAAATGGTATGCTACTTATTTGTACACATGAAAGGAGACTTGGTGCATTCTTTCTTAAAATTCATTTTTAAAACAAGTTGCGAGACTCCGGGATGAGCAACCACTCACAAGAATGCACCATCAATAATTGCCTTCAATCAACTAAAATGTTTAACTATTTATATTCTCTTCTCTTTCAAACTCCTTTCCGACTCCAGTATTCTTTAGTATTTAATTCATAATTTATAAATCCCCACATACAAAACAGAGGGTTTAAGAAATAAATTATTATTTATTTTATCAGACTTCACGATAATGGCTCGGCATGTTTCTCACCTAATAATTTTTAGTTGATCAGAAGATAATACTTAGTCACCTAACAATAACACCACCGAAGTACTCTAGCTTTTGTACAAGGAGTTAAAATATATAATTAATTCATTCATGAATTTAAATTCAAATATGCGGAGAATGTAAATGGAAGAAGTGAGGGGTATCCAAGTAAAACTAAGATTATATCTTCGGTAGCTAATGGCAGAAACGTAATTCTTTACACATTTTATGAGAATCAATCTAAAATAAGTTGCCTTTCAATTATTCTAAATACTTACCAACGAAACTAATTAAAAACATTTTATAATATTATTTACATATTCTTATGCGCGCTTTACACAGGACCGAAAACTGTACAGTTTCTTGTTCAGAAAACTGTTCAGTCTGTCAAAAGACACGCTAAATATTTTTATTTTTTTAAGCACGATCGAAAGTTACTATCGTAAGTTTGCACACAGGAAATTGTTATCTGTTTTATTTTATGTTTTTAAAATAATTCAATATACTGTTAATATTTACTAAAACTTTTACTTAAAAAAACATTAACTGCCAAACGCTGTGCCTACCATTCAATATTCCCATCCAGTTTTTGTATTACACGGGACAGTTTTCAAAACTGGACGAGAAACTGTCCAGATTTCTATCCAGTATAGAAAATCACACCTATTCTGAACATAAATAAAATGTTCACAAGTTACGGAAGAAAAACCAATTTTAATGTTATTTGTACGCAGGAAAGGAGGCTATTTATTTTACCCAAGGAAATTTGAAATGATTTTGGAAATAGAAGAAAGAAAAAAAAAGAAAAAGGTATGCAAATTACATTGAGATAGAATTAGTGCTTGCTTGTGATAAAGGGAATGTTTAATTAGAAACACAATAATGAGTAGAATGTGAGTAGTGCCAACTGCCGCCAACTCTAACATTGCATTGAAAACTAAAATATGATTCACACAATACAAAAAGCATTATTCCCATACTACCTACTACCTACAATACCAACTGCACTTTTATTATTTCTACAGCGAGTGAACATAAATCCCTCACCGCTGACTGAGAAAATTCTTTTTTGCACAATAGAAATTCATCAATTGTTTACCATCATTCTTTATACAATTTTATTCTGGGGATTTTTAATTACGACTGTAAAATAACACCTAAAAATAGCATTTCAAATTGTTGTATACCTGGGGTGTTTTCAAAACACCTCTATGACAGTTGCATTAGAGGCATTTTATGATTAACATTGTAATGACTCAATAATAGTATACATATGCTTAAAAATATTATGGAATTTTAGATTTAAAAATCATAAATCTTCGAAATTTTAAAAATTTTACATCATTTTAAAATCAATGCAACAGAAAAAAGTATGAACTTCACTACTTACACACAACTAATGAGAATGGCTAATGACCGGGAAGAATGTAGTAATCAGTGCAGTTTTTGACTACTGCAAACCGATCCCCAAGAATGAAAAAAAAAGTGTATGTTGTGGAACCATCAGATGTACGGTCTCACGCTCCAAATAAATAGTTAAATAATTTGAAAACATTTGATTTCCCATAAAATAATGATAATATTGTGTACGGAATTGCTAGAAATCTAATCACGCGCTTTGTGTGCCATATGAGAAAATGATTATATTATTAAATACGCAATGCAATAAATAATAAGTTAATTGTGCAGATTAGAGCGCAACGGGTCGGAGGGTGCGGAGCCCACTTACCTGGGAGTTGGTCATGGTGAGGGGGGCGCGGGGGCGGCGGTCCACGGGGGCTGCTGGCGGGGGGTTCATGCAGAGCAAGCTCCAGTGCCCGACAGTAGCATAAACACACCACACATATCAAGTCTACACACTAATCTAACACTGCAAAACACATAACACAAAATAAAATAAAAGCGCGTAAAGTAATGTTATCTATATCTCGTACAACTACAGATGTTGTTTAATCACAGTGCGTAAGGTCTCCCGCGCCAATTAGGAAATGGAGTAATGACCAGGAACCATTACATGGACTGCCATAAATTAGAATAACGAATGAGGCGAAAAGGAAAGTATGTAGATAGGTCTACTCAGTGTGAACACATTAGCTGTAGTGTTCTCTTGTTGTGTTATACTGGCAACACCAACACCAACACCAGTTAGTGCTGTAACATTCTCCCCACTACACTGTGTTCGCTGTGTCTTTTCTCCTTTTCAATTTAAGATAATTGTTAATCTCGGTGCGCATTAATATCCATCGAAAAATTATGTTTGACAAAAAAATGTGATGGACTTTTCAGATACTGTTACTATTCTATTAAAGAATCATTTTTTTCTTTTTCTAAATTTAGAAATCTCATAAGAGATGTACAATACATAATCATCATCATCATCATACCATATCTGCTCCCTATGTGGAGCATATCGAATCCACAAACTGCCTCCAGGCCAAGCGATGAATAATAAATAATAACGTTAATTAATAAAAATAATTTTTAAAAAATTGCAGGAAACAATATACAATATTGGGTATGTATATTTTATTTCTGTACCAACTGTGATTATTAGAATGGTGAGTGATTTCATACTTAAGTGCCCATGAGTCAGTAGAATGGAATAGGTACTCGGATATAAAAAAGTAATGTAAAAAAAATAAATTCTTCTTACACTTTGGTATTATTTTCTTACTGGATTAAAACAATACGTACTTAGACATTTAGGAAATAAACAAATTACGAATGAATTGTAAAATAAATGGAGATAAACAGCAAAATTATTAACAATCAAGTTTTACTTAGTAATTATAATGAAAGTGAATTTATTTTAGTATTCTTTGCTTACATAACACTGTAATTAAATAAGATTGTTCAAGCTACTCAGGTGATAAAGTTCAGAAACAGCCTGTATTTGTGCTCATAACTAATGCTTCAATTAACGTATCTCACTAAATGTGGATGGAGATGTTTGTGCAGGTGCTCGGAATCATTACAATTCTAAATAATATTATTATATTAAGTAGATAGATAACACAATCAAGGAAGGAATCCATTTTACATTTGGAGATTGACAGGCCATTCTGCTTTACAAGTAATCATTTTACAGAGAAGTAAAAATATGTTCATTAGTTAAGTAATGTGCAGAAAAGCAATTAAGTTATTGGAGCGATTGTTAAAAGGTTTGAAAAATAAGCAGATGCATTATTACGCTTTAATTAAATGTGTTAATTGTGTGGAATATAACTAGTTTTAAATGATTAAGTTTACAATAAGTGGTATGGATGACTTTCACTGGAATGTTGAATGATGGCAGTATTATAATGAGTGGAGCGACCAGTATTAGGTATTCACTACTCACTACTGGCTGTATGGTGTATGGAGAACTGCGTAGGGAGTTACACAACAGGGCGGCCAAGCGAGGCAAGTACTGTGGCTAGATTACCATACTCACCAGGGAGCTGTGATAATACATTTACCTCCTAATATCATCACTTATGAAGATCACATTCTATCATATTAAAATTAAAGTTTTAATTAAAATACACAAAATACATTATGGATTAAAGTAAGTTACTAGAAGTATAAGATGCACGGGTACTGGCGGCCGATCGCTTAGCTTGAAGGCAGTTTGTAGAATCCATACGCTTCACATAGGAAGCGGATACGGAATGGTGATGATATTGAAAATATTAACGATTTCCGGAGACATCACATCAATTAAATGCTAATTCATTACTATTTTATGTTCACTAAAATATCTAAATATGTAGCTACATCTCTTACATAGTATACAAGTGATCCAAAGTTCTCAATTTTACTGATAAATAACATTTTGATTCTTGAAAAGCTTTTTGCACCATATTTTTCCAAACAAAGACAGACCCTGAACCATGATAGGTGGATGAGGATTAGACGTAAATGATCCCTGTTGATATCAAGTAGCAACCCTTATGTATAATTGAGCAAAATTGATGATTGTACAATATTTATAAAACATTTACCGAAAGATGCACTAAAATTATAACAAAGAAAAACGTAGAGTTTAATCTAGATAAACTCGTGATATAAAGGCGCGGAAAAGGCAAAAACAGAAAAAGAAAATGCTTAAATAGCTGACTATCTTAAGCGACTGATGGTTTTAGGCGTACTTACATGTATATTAATTAACAAAAACAGTAAATTATGATGTCACTCACTTTTGACACAGGCTTGTTGCAAGCGCGGATGTCTACAGAGTTGATTCCTGAATTACGATCGCAACCATTCAAGATATCAATAAAACACTTTTCAGTGACACAATCATCCTTCACGGGCGGCATATCACGCGTTATTTCCAAGTAATTGCAAAATTAATTTGTTCTAAAATAACAAATAATAACAGCCGCCGAATGACAGAGGTGACAAATGCTGATAAATTAAATATTTTATTTTATCTATGAAATTTTCAAAACAAAGGCCTTTTCACACACGAACATTATGTATATATTTTAATCTGTTAACACTGGGTGTGTCCAGAATTATAATTTTATTTTGTACGAAAACCAAAACGAAAGCAATAAAATAATATCCTCTAATCACAGCAAAACGCTTAATATTTATATTCATTGTCTATTTCCTTTCTTTGTTTTCTCGTTAAAAGCATTTAAAAAAAAAAATGTAATTAGGTACCTACGCACGGAAAAACATGAAGGCATAGATCCAGCATGAAGTGTGAAGTGCTTCTGAATTCTGACGTCATCCGGATTGATTTTTGACGTCTGTTTTACCGTAATTCGTGCTGTGTTTTATAAATTTTTCACAATATCTACCTTAAAAACTCTAGGTTTAAATGTTATTCTTTCGAAACACTTATTTTTCGCTTAGGTTTACTTGTTCACTACACAATCCATGAATTTGATGTAAATAGTAAATAGTGGTTTTACAATGTACGTTGTCGTGTGGTCACGGTCCACATATTTTTGAAAATATTAACTATTTAATTGAAAATATGGTTTAATGTATATAAAATACCTATAAACTTTTCAGATTGAATAGCAATGTCCGACCGCAAAGCAGAATTAGAGCGAAAGAAGGCGAAACTCCAAGCTCTCCGAGAGGAGAAAGACCGGAGACGCCGAGAAAAGGAGCAAAAAGATGTCGAAGAAGCAACTGTAAGATTCTTCACCTTTTACAATTATTACAAAATTGATTTTATGATGGTGGATAGTTATTTATTAGTACGGCATAAATAACCCTTTTACAAATTCGGATGGTTAGTTAAGATACTGCGAATTGCGCAAACCTAAATGTATTTGTGTACATCTGTTTGCAAGAACTGTTTGTCTGCGCGGTATTCAGCAGCCGGGAAGTAGCTATGTCTATTATTGTTGAACATAAACACATAACTACCTAGACGCCTCCAGGAGACCCTGTCACTAGCCAGCTCTCTCCATTTTCTCCAGCTCTCTCCATTTTCCATGTCAATATTACCTTCTTTTTTTTCTATCCCAATTAGTTTTGCTTGACTTGGGAGGATGCACGGGAACTGGCGGCCGATCGCTGGCTTGAAGGCAGTTTGTGGAATCCATATGCTCCACATAGGGAGCAGATATGGTATGATGATGATGGTGTAGTTTGCGAAGGGAAGATATGTGAGATGGAGTTTAGAGTTGTTTGACTGTACTTTACTTAGTATGGCTAGAGTTTGGTTTCTTGGCAGAGGATTCTTAGAGGAGTCAGAATCGTATCGCAGCAACAACAATATTTTGTGTCTTCGTCTTCCATCACAAGTTGCTTAATGTGTAATTTGTATTGGTCTTTACTTACCCTTCAGTGTAGTTCCTGTGAACCATTCTTTAGTTTTGATATACATGTGTCTATTAGTGTTTTACTGTTATTTCTTTTCAAGCAAAAATGTATAAACCTTTTTTCGTACTCTCAATCCTGTGTATAAATAAAATCAATAAGGAGATAATCAATAAGACTACACTGATGGACACTGCAATGTGTTAAGCCCACAAACACGGCATAATAACCCAGAAAATATAATCTGTATTCTGAAGGCCAAGAAAACTTACAACACATGCCTCCAGGTTCTACCTTCATCGATAGAAGCGCCCTTCAATTGGTAATGTTTCCAGATCCGGGCTGCCGGAGGTGTGGGCGGGGAGAGCCGACGGGACCTGGACGAGATGCTGTCGTCGCTGGGCGTGGCCCCCGTGCACGAGGTGCTCTCCTCCCTGTCCTCGCTGTCCTCGCTGCCCCCGCACTCCTCGCTGCCGCCCCTGTCCTCCACCCCCGACTCCAGCCTGCTGCCGCCGGCACAAGGGTAACTACCCACCCAGCCGTACTCAACCCACCTAGCCCCGATAAGAGAGATAATCTACCTGCCCCTTTACAGCCCCCCTCGCCGCTCCCTGCCGCAGCTGAGCGTGGTGTCCGTGCAGGCTACCAACATCCCGCCCAAGGAGTCCGTTACCTACACCAAGCAGACGCAAACCAACAACTCTTCGGGGCATGATCGCGACGGTTAGTGTAGCTCCATTCTCTTTTTTACTCTCTACAATGATCTAGTCCTAAATAGTTAATTCTTTTGATAAAAGACATATTGATGTGAAGACAGGGTGATGGAAATGTACGCTCCTTCAAGCGATACGTATTCTGGTTCTACATAATATTTCCCTAGTAGCTAATAATATGTTCTCTTCTAAATTAGGGTGGGGTACTCAGTTGACTATAAACCTAGGTTTACATAGCAAATATGTAGCCACATCTTGTGACCTTCATTGAAAATTCCTAGCCTAAACATAATATTATGAAATCGTGTTTATATATAATTTTGTGCATTTTTTTCGAGTCTATTTAATGTTTTGGAGTACGTAAGTTTTTCGAATAATTGTCTAAACTTTGAGAAAAGTGCATTTATTGTTGTGTGTACTCTATGAATTTTGGACCAGAAATTTCTTGATGTAATTACATGGCTAAACGATTCACTTTAGTTCTTTGGTGCAAAGCAGTGATAATCTTTTATACACTGAAATGAATATCTTATTCTTTACATGCATTCATAGTACAGATTTCTGATTTATTGCATAGTTAAACATAAGTTTTTGTTTTTTTTTTTTCTCCAAACCATTAATTATTTATATTTGTGTGATATAAGCCAGGATTTCTATATTGATCAATATTTTATGTGTTTCTACTACTTGATAATTTCTATGTATTATTTTAAGGAATAGCACTAGTGATACATGCTATAAAGTAAAACTTACCAAGTCAGGAGTATAAAAATACGTGCATATTGTGCTAAGAAGCTTTAAATTTGCTGCCTTAACTTTTGCAGGTGTAGAAGCCAAAGTGATAAGTGAAATAATTTTTTGTTGAAGCGCTATAGTAATAGCAGAGTAATAGCGAGCAATGTTTTGTGATTTAGGAAGCCCGTCCGGTTTCTGACTAGAGGAATGTTTAGTTTAGTTTACAACCTCTGTATTTTGCATGTCACACTATCCTAGCTGGTTTAGTATATACAGACATAACACAGTAGGGGAGTAGTTGTTGAATTAATACTTGCATAATGACTAATAAATGTGTACAATAAATATTACGTACCTATAAATATCATCCATCTTTCAAAAAAGGCGTAACTGGAATTTGATGAAACGACTTTAATGTATCAAAATTTAATATTGCTGTAATAAATAGACATTATATTGAATGAAAATTAAAAATAATTTTAAAAACCGGCAAAATACTGTATGATTCATATTTCATATTTTTTACCTCTAGATTTTACAACAAAATTCCTTTAAGTTGTATCTTGTAAAATTAATGAATTTGAGATTATGCCTTTTTGAAAGATGGACGACGATTTTCAGGGTTGAAAAATCCGTTGCCATTACACATACATACAGTGCACTATATGGATTAAGTTTCTCTCTTTAAGCGGTGAAACTGCTATAGTAAACTTTAGAAATATAAGATTTTCAAAGAAGATAATGTGTCTTAAAAGAAAAATAAAATTCTTCAAGGCCCGTTTCTTGGATTGTCCAAAATGTTGTTTCTTCAATCGAACATTTCTATATAAAATAATTACCTACTTAATAGCAATTGTCAAGTGATAATGAGCTTATTTTTGTTATAAAAACTTGTACAGTGCAATGTATTTATGTTAGTAGTATAGTAAGATTTCCTAGTTGGTGGATGAGGGTAATGGAATGTTGGTAAATGTGTTCGGTTCAGGTACTTATTACCAGGAAGTAGTAGACTCTGTAGGTTGTCTCGTGGATCTGGTTCCCAGTCTTCATACACCACTATATCATTTATTTATTTAGTTCTATGTAAATTTTGGTATACTTTTACGGGTTTATAGCCTAGTGATAGTTTATTCCACGGTTTCATCTTTCAAAATGTTCATACATTGCTCAGAGTCAGATTAATGTCAACTTGATTCTGTCGAGAGATATCAATTATGAATTCGCATTCTATTGTTACCTCTACTTTACACCGAGAGTCAACAAGATGGAGAATAGGCGAGAAACATTAGTATGGAGAATCACAAGAAAGGTCCATATTTTCACCCTTCCACTCTTGTATACTCTCAGTGAGAAGGTAGAAGGACCTTTACTTTGGTTTAGTGCCATTAATATTGATATTTGTACTCTGTGATACTTAACCATTCAACAGACACTCCTCGTGTATATATTGTACCTTTGAAAATGATTCCGACGCTTGCGGAGTAACATGTATTATAATGTAGAAGTAAATATCGGAATATGAAGTTTTGAATCGATACTAATTGTGTATGGAGTCCATGAACACAATTGGTATTGGTTCGCCGGTTGCGTAAAGGGAGGACTGTCTGTGTATTAGTGTATATGTATGTGTTAATACAAATTGGAATTGGGCGATTGTGTGTGTTGATGTGTTTTATGCTACCCTAACCAAAGGATGCTCTTCCAATGCTTCACCACTTGCAGGATACATGGAGGACTGGTGGAGACCGCGGAAAGGTAATTGTGGATGTCTCGTGCACCGCACTGATCCGCACTAGCACCTTACCACAACACATACTCACTTCCGCGCCACACCACTCACCTCTAACATCGCAATTACAAAATATACATTAAACCTTATCAATTCAAATCCCTATATTAAACAATCAGCTTATTGAATAATGGATAATGCTCTCCAACACAAAGTATCAATCTAATCAAAATGAAGTAAAGCTTACAAGTGACTTTCAATATTATTGTGTAGGTATTTCTGTCAGTTTTCCATTCTGGAAACACATTGATGTTTAACTTATTAGTTTAAGATGTCTCTATGAGTGAGGTTAATCATGTTTTTATAATTTTTTTGTTTATAACTTTTGTTCCTCTAGTAAAAAACACAATATTACACAATATAGCATGAAATCACACAAGCACCATTGAAAACCTTAAAACAGTTCATACGCTTTGTTGCATTTACAGCACAGAACTTCTATAACAGTTATTTAGCCATTACTGAAGTATCCCGCTAAAAACTACACATTTTTTAATTGCAAGTGCATAATAAATTACTTGAAAGCTAGCCAAAGTGATTTTTTTTAAAGTTTTATGTCATTCTAGCTAAAAAAAACATAGAAATCCATTAGCGCTTATAGAGTTAATTTACTATCCCTAGTAAATTACAAATCTCTTTGGGCAGTTTTAATTGCATTATAATTTAGCGGGTGAATAGAGTATTTAGTTTAAGTTTTATATAGCCATTAAGTAAGCAGTTGCAATCCTTCTAAAAAATATGTTTTTCTCCTTTCATTTCATAGCACACGCGACAGACTACTACGGTAAGTTATTTTTTCTCCTGATTTGTGGACAGTTGGCATTCACACCCATTCCTCACCTCAGTGTTCTGCTATCTGGCCGATAGTCCTCATTACAGTGTGTCTAACTCCTAATATTATCATTCTAGATTCAGTCATTCTAACTTTCGATTAAATGTGAATGAACTAGCTTATTGCGTTACATTGATAACCTTGCCTAGAAAATACAAAGATTATAGGAAATATAAAACAAAAACCAATGAAAACCTTCCAGAGTTCTCCACTCATTCTATTAGTCTTCAATATTCTAAACATTCACTCTCCTATTCATACTTCGGGTGATTGAAGAAAGTTCTCCGAGGTAGAATTTAACAGTCTAGAAACACAAATATTTCCAGTATTAATAATGTTACTAAATAACCAACTCAAATGTTTCTTTATGAATATAACATTTTGCAGTTCTTCTCATGTCACTCACATTGGCCATACAAAGCAATACATCATCGCTTACATTATAACACTACATATCTCGAAAATGATCATTTCACAGTAAAAGTTATACCTGCACCATGTGTGTTTTTTACAAATATTTTTTACCAATCAATGCTACATTTATACAGGCTTCAGGTAAAAATATTTTTTTTCTTATAATTTACCATAGTGCATGCGTAATTTTTACAGGAAAATGGAAGGCTTGACACATTTTTTTTCGATTTTGCAATGTTATAATGTTGCCAACAATAAAAATAAAATACTGATTCTACTGAACTAGGTTCTCGCAACGCAAAACATAATGTAAATTATTCCAAAATGAGTGTGAGTTATCTATTGCTGTACAGCGTGAAGTTTCTTGCCTAGGACTGTTGGAATCTTACCTCGATGAACTTCCAGCTAAATAACACATGTGTATCCTTCTGTCTATCCTGTCCTAGTCTAGTATGGTTTATCATGTACTGGTGTGGAGTAAGTAGGGAGTAGGGAGTAGGGAGTAGAGGCCGACACGGATAGGGGAACGCTTGCGGGCCACGGGTTTACTAACTTCCTTCTCCACACGGCTCTCCTCAGCACCTTCTATACTCGCTATCCGCTTATTGTTCTGTACACTACAGTCCGTGTTGTGAATTAAACTTACATATTCCCTCGATATAAGTATCCCACTAGAGACTAGAATCTAGAATCTCGAGACTTGTTCAACATTGCCCAATAAATAGTATAATGTAATTTATGAAAGTGGGAATCATTTACGCTGATTGGATTGCTTCTGTACTTAGTTAAGATGTATTGTTAACACACCGTACTGACATTGTTTTGTTTTTCCTCTCCATTTCAAGATGAGTACAATCTAAACCCGGGTTTAGAGTGGGAGGACGAGTTTACAGGTAGGTCCCTCGACAGACACTATTACTTTCCAACACAAACCCTAATGGAGCATGATTTGCTGTGCTGTTTTAGGTTTAGAGTAAGTAGGATTAATCACCTCATTATTCCGTGGCTCTGATGACGCAGTATACCGGTGTCCTCGGTAATCCACTAAACTTCCAGCATGCCATAGGACCAAAGTACCTTACCATCCATTCATGTAGAAGTATCGCTTGTTGCCTTGCCTATATTCTATCCATTTAGTAATTATTTAGTATTTATCACACGTGTATGTATTATATTGTAATTCCACTTTGTTGTGGAGAGCTCGGGAAAGTTGTACCTTTACTAGTTATTTTCTTATGCACTTTTAGTATTATTCTTTGCACCTATAATTACTAGAGCAACATATTCCATTGTTTCGTTTCCTTGTAGTTTCGTATCACACGAGTGGAGTAAATAAAGACAGCGGTGGACTCGTTGAGTTTGCTTTTATTTGCTGTAATTTTGCAATACGATTGGCTTTGTTTTGCTTTGGTCATACTCTCATTAGGATTTTAGATTTTGCATTTTCATTGGTTTTTAAAATGATTATTTTTAAATTGAAATATTACTTTACCTTAATGTTATCGACAAGTTATATTTTTGAGCCTATATTAGTTATATTAGCATTCTTGTTTCCATTCACATTGTTTTTCCACCCAAAATGAATGCATTATTGATCCTACTTCTATTTGGTTCAATGTCATGTCACCTGCAATACAATTACATTACATAGAATGGCATTCTATTTATTATATAGAATTACTTTACTAGCTAGTCATAGATAAATTTACTTCAATATATATATTGCCTGAGTTATATCCGTACTCCGTCTCATCTGTGAGTTGACGGTTTCGATTCCCGCTAACATAATAAAAATATACTATACTAATGAACAATATTTAACTGTTTGAAACAAAATACAGGACCATAAGTCTACTCGATGTTCTTGCCCTCCCCCTGTTAAATGGTTAAGTTAGGTTAGGAGTAGCGTACGTAGGGTAGAGTAGGGTCCCCCCCGCCCACGCGGCCACCTTATTGACCACTTCAGTGTTGACGTTTGACGACTACGCGCGCCAAGGCGAGGACGAGGAGCACAGTCTGAGTGCAGGGGGCGCGGGGCCCGGCGCCGCGGCCTTCCACTCGCGCCTGCCGCCCGGGATCCTGCCGCACGGCCTGCCGCAGGTCAAGGAGGTGCAGCCCGCCGTCACCGAGACGGACAAGGAGGAAGACAAGAAGGAAGGTGAGGAAACACGGCATTTGTCCGCATTACAATAGCCACTAGTCTTCTGTAGCGTGTGAATCTAATAACTCCGTTTATTCCAGTCCGAGAACTGAGTGAAGATGAGAAACAGATGATCATCTTGTCAGGAGACTTCCAGCGCTTCGTGTCTCGCGCGGGCCGAGTCATGGAGCGCGCCTTGGCGGAGACTGTGGACATCTATACCGACTATACCGGTGGAGAGGAGGATGATGATTCCAGGTGAGACCCTTACCTCACTGTTGAGAGTCTTTCATCGCTTCGTACGATCGCTAACTTTACCACCCTTTACAGAGAAAAGAATGGCAACGCCTGCTTGTCCCTGAAGCGTACGTTCTCGTGCGAGCGCTGGTCGCGGGGGCGCTGCGCCACCAGCTTGGACTGGAGCCCGCAGCATCCCGAGCTGCTGCTGGCCGCGTACCACAGCAGCGAGGACGCGCCCCACGACCCCGACGGAGTGTGCCTTGTGTGGAACACCAAGTTTAAGAAGACCACTCCCGAGGACGTCTTCCACTGCCAGTCTCCGGTCATGAGTGCCACCTTTGCCAAGTAAGTGCCGCCCAATACCAATATTACCCATACCATAATACTACTACTACTACTCTCCCCTATCCGGTGCATGGGGCACTGCATTGACACACCGAGTGAATTGAATCTTGATCATCGAGTCAAGATGATCAGTCTTACGCTTCCAATGTGTTTTTGTGTGAAAATAAAATTTAAATAAATATTTCACGGGATCCGTATTAAGACCCGGAATTGAATTCACAACCTCATGCATGGTAGCCTACCGCTACACCACGCCGGACAATACCATAATACACAAGTATAAAATATATATATTTTTGTATTATTTAATTAATTTTTAAACCTTAAATTACCTCTTCGCCCTTAATCTTAAATCACCTCATTCAGTGGCATAAGGATATTATACTATGAGTTTTTGATTTCAACTATTACTAAATCTAACCGAGTATTATTCTCAGATACAGGTCCCATCAAATAATCCATTCTAATATTCTGTTTCTTTCATTATGCTAGGATAACTATAGAATGGAGGTATATGACCACTTGTACCCTCACTGTATCCCTTATCTCTTGCAGATTTCACCCCAACTTGATTCTGGGCGGCACGTACTCGGGTCAGATTGTGCTGTGGGACAACCGCGTACAGAAGCGCACTCCGGTGCAGCGCACCCCACTGTCCTCGCAGGCGCACACGCACCCCGTGTACTGCCTGAGCGTGGTGGGCACGCCGCACGCGCACAACCTGATCTCCGTGTCCTCGGACGGGCGCCTGTGCTCGTGGTCGCTGGACATGCTGGCCGCCCCGCGGAGACGCTGGAGCTGCAGCACCGCCAGAGCAAGCCGCTGGCCGTCACGTGCCTCGCCTTCCCCCACGCCGACGTCAACAACTTCGTACTCGGGAGCGAGGACGGGAACGTGTACTCTGGTACGTAACTCGCCGCCAATTGGCATTGTTTAACACATTTATGGAGCATTGCGTGCGCTGTGGTGTAGTCTATGCTTGATCATTGTAATTAGTCAGGGGGGATCAACTTCCTCACCTCTTCCATGTTGAATGTTTGTTCGCTTGTCAGGTTTCCGTTAGTGATTTATGACGGCCATGCATGCCCGTTGACCGGTATCGTGCCATGCCGCTTTGGGGGGGATTGACTTCTCTTTCCTCACCTTTGTGGACTGGCCCCTCAAGCTGTGTAGTCTCACGTTGAATGATTTGTGCCTTGTCAGGTTGTCGGCACGGCACGCGCGCTGGCGTGAGTGAGATGTATGAGGGCCACGCGGGCCCGCTGACCGGCGTGTCGTGCCGGCGTGTCGTGCCACGCCTCTGGGGGGATCGACTTCTCTCACCTCTTCCTCACCTCCTCCATGGACTGGACCCTCAAGTTGTGGAGTCTCAAGGTAAGGAATCACTCAAACGTCTTATTCACTAAACTGTTTTACTTCAAATTGCTTTACCAAACCTAAAACACACCATAAATATAACTAAGATTGATAACCATTTTAGCAAACTTTTAGAAATTGTAATTTACCGTATTCCACAAGGAGCTCTCTCAGGACCTCACTATCATCCTATCATCATCCTATCATCATGTAAATAAAATGAAATGTTGTATTACAGGAGAACAAGCCATTGTACTCGTTTGAAGACAGCGGCGACTATGTCCTGGACGTGTGCTGGTCGCCGGTCCACCCGGCCCTGTTTGCCTGCGTGGACGGCTCGGGGCGCCTCGACCTGTGGAACCTCAACCAGGACACGGAGGTGAGCGGCTTTACCTCTCCACCACTCTCCCACTCTCCCTTAACCCACAAAATATTTTTATGTGTGAATCACATTCAAATAAATACTTCATATTGACCCCCATCAGGAATCATACCTGCGACCTCATGCATGGCAGCTCAATGCGCTACCACTACACCATGATGCGGACATCAAGGTGGAGCGTCTTTATCTATGAGTTGCTGGAATAACCGAACAGCTCCCCGAACAATTTTCCGTTCCTAATTAGTCCGGATAATCGAAGTTCTACTATAACGTGTATCCAAATACTTCTACCCTCAGCCACCTATCTGTTTATTATAAGGTTTTAATACATTGTACCGAGTACAATTTTCATTTTAATTTATCATTTAGCAAACGTCATGCTTAGATTACGCAGAGAACATTATAGTCTAAGCTTAACTCGAGAGGCACACCTGCAAGGTATATTATATAGACCATTGAGCCTTTCTTCAGTCAGTACAACTCTACTGAGTTTCGAGTGTGGTGTTAGCAGTATATACTGATGTAATTTGGTCTGTTTCAGGTTCCTGCAGCCAGTATTCAGGTGGATGGAGGAGTAGCACTGAACAGAGCCAGCTGGACTCCCAATGGGCTGAACATCACAGTAGGAGATGATACCGGCAAGATCTGGGTCTACGATGTAGCTGAGGTAATAATCATTTATGTTTATCTTCCTTGATTCTATTATGCTTTTTAAACAGCAGCTTAAAGTTAAAAAGCTAGATCTATCATTGATTTTTTTTTAATTTATGTGTTTATCTGTCCTCTGAGAGTACTCTTTAAGGTCCGTTCCTGTGGCAGCTTTTTTCGATTATCAGCAACCTTGTTTTTAGGAAATGCATTTGTGAACTCATATTGAATTGGATTTTTTCCAGCTTCATATTGTAATAGTGTCTTGTTTTAATTTGTGAAACAAAAATTTGTGCAGCTGTAATGATGGTTCATAATTTTGTATGTTATTAAGTTGCCCCCGGAGTGTTGGCAAAATGAACCATCAATAGTTTAAAGCGATGTTGTCTTGTCTAACCCATCCCAACGTACTCCTCTCACTTACTCGGTTGCGTCTTGTGCAGCACCTGGCGCTCCCGCGTCGTACACGCTGCAAGAGTTGCGGAATAACCAGGCGGACGAGGAGTTGGAGCGCGCGGGGCTCGCCAGCGCCACCTCCGGCCCCGCGTCCCTCTCTTCTGTCGGCTCCAACCCGCTGCGCTGAACTCGACACACTTCCGGAGTTTGCTCCAACTCCATTAGCTGAACCCACCATACTTCTATATCTTTATACCGGTTTCTGTTCATCAGGGGTGGCCATACTTTTATTTGCTGCGACCTGCTTCTAGAATAGTCGGCGGTGATCTACCAACATTAAAGTAGCCAGTAATTTAAGGATTAACAATGTTTTGGGATCTTAGTAGTGTATATTTTATAATGACATTCGGACATGAGAATGGTTTTACTCCTGAATGGAGGAATATAAATATATGTATTTACCGTGCTTCAAGATGTTCTTTCTGAAAAAATGTCGGTGTACTTTCAATGTACGGAAATCGTTTGTTCTCCGACCAACTTATTTTTAAAATTTAATTTTATTTAACCACCTCAACAGGCCAGGAGGCCTTTATTACAGAGGGGAACAACGTCACAAGCACCCAATATTTTTTTAAATTTTGGCAAAAAATGGCAACATTAAGATTTTTGCAGAATACTAAAGATTTAATTTTCATAAAATATGTAAGTTCAAGTGTCTTGTGAGTGGAAGATTACTCCTGTTGACTGAGAGAGTGTGAAGGAGGAATGTTTATGTTTAGAGTATGAATGTAAATATGTATTATGAATCAATATAAGTCATTTCACAATCTTGGAATTTAGTTAGAAGGTAATATATTCTTGTGAGTTTCTCTGTAAATTAAGAATGGTTGTTTGTATGTAATACTACTTACTATGTATGTAATAGGAACAACTTAATTTAATCAGCCTCACTTCGGACTTATCTCCCTACCACCGGTTGTAACTTCTAAAATATTTGTAGACACAACATTAATGAGCCATATTCGTTATTATCTATTTTTTTTTCATTCAATACTAAGTTCATTCTCAAACTTTTAAAAACATTGCTAAAAAGTCAATGACTATAAAAAACAAACATTTAGACACAATATGGAAGCATTCTTATATTTTCAAATAGAAAACATTATTGAGTTACTTATTTATCAATAAATATACTTAATTATTAATGATTGAGTTGGTGCATACGTTGTTAATTTGATATAAATCTCCATTGTTTTGTTCACAATATAGTACGTATTGTTGAAATGCAAAATACTACATTTTCAAAACTCTTATTTACTAGTAAATCAGTAAGGAGAGTTACTTATTGCGTACTTATTAACTCCCCGATGCATGACTTCAATAGTACCTAATATAATCAACTAAAGACAGTACGACATTGAGCTATGAAAATATTCCCTTATTACAAAGACGGGAAATTCATATGTGGGATATTAATTACAAGAAATTTCTCTTAAATCTAATGTTGAATAAATTCTAATTTATTCACAATGCAGAATACTGAACATCACTGATCAGATTATCTGTGCAACTGGTGCCAGAGAGGAAGAAAATTTATTGAATAACCATTTTAAATATTTCAAAAATATTAATGTCCATTTTATTTTTACAGCATAATAATACATACAGTCCATTCATAAAACGTCACTCTACTTATTTTAGCAGATGATCATGTGTCAACATAAATTTAGAATTGGTTTTATGTGGACTTTCATTCTGAAAATTTAAATATATGGTAAATATTACATTCCAATGATAGGAAAACAAAAAGTTATTGGATTTTTGTTAATATGGCACAATTCAGAGCTAGCACATCTTGCGGACGGACATTATGAGTGACACGAGAGAATATTCTGGACTGTAAGAGTAACAAACTAACCTTGTAAGTAATTGACTGCAGACTAAATCACACTCATTATAAAAATGTATAATATAAGCTCACTGAGAATTAGCGGAATTCTTCACAAAGTCAGATACGGTTTATTTCGATGTTTACTTCAGATTTATCTGGGTAAAGTAGCCAAGTCAGGTATGATAGTACAATAACTATGTATAACGAGGTATTACATCCAATATCTTAATGTAAACCTAACACGACGACACATCTACAACATCCATAGTAAACTCGCTCAACTTTCCATGGAGAAAACTAATGTTGACTAGCAACATATTATTTTGTAATATATTCATAATTTCACAGCAAATATTTGTTGATTTCCGCACACAATAGTTTCGGTCTCACTGAACGGGAGTTCCGAGTGTTCACTAAACACGGTTGGGCTGGGCGCGGTGCCCGCCGGACAGGGGCGAGTATCAGCCCTTCCCGAAGGTGGGAAGTATGACGGAGACCGTCTTCCTGGCCGAGGAGATGGAGGCGGAGTCGGCCCTACTGGAGGCCGTCAGGAGCTCCTTCTCCGCCGAGTTCGAGTGGAGTTCGTGGGTCAGCTCCTGGGTGGTGGTGAGTTTGCACTCCACGGTGTGGAAGTCGTGATTGGGGGACACGAAGGCGAAAGTCTCAGCCTGGTCTCCCGATACCATCGGAGAGCTCAGGGCACTCTCTACATCGCAGAAACTGGATCTGAAATGAGAATTATCTGTTACAACAAGATTTAGAATCAGATATTAATTTGTTGAGATTGGTATACCAAGTACCAAGGTAGTAGTATTTGTCGAGTGTTTAGAAGCGTCGTGGTGTAGTGGTAGCACGTGGGCTACCCATGAAGTCGCGGGTTCGATTCTCGACATCATATACGAAATATTTATTTCAATGTGGTTCTTCGCATTAAAAATAAGTGATACCTCGGTTTGGCGCTGAACAAATAATCATGAGGAGGTTGACTTACTTGTGCGGTGGAGGGGAGGGAGTGCGGGAGAGGGGGAAGCTGGCGACCTCCCGAGGTCCGGAGAGAGAGCGGATGGACCCGAAGGTCTGCGCCGGACTCAGGGGAACTCCTGGCGCTGACAGCCCACTGAAACAAAATATTACATTTTTATTCATTTTCAAATACTTATTCAAATATTTATTAAGTAAATATATTGCATTTATAAAATTAAAAGTAATGTATGAACCAAATATCTAATAATAAAAAAATATTTTATGAAACACCCTACTTCAAATAATGTCTATATGCGGATAAGGGAATGTGTAAGTAATGAGTACAAGGTACAATTATCATAAAAACTATACTTGCCTACTACTTATTATACCCCCATAAATGTCCATAAATATAATATATTGTATAGATTAGTTAGAGTGTTATCGATTAGAAAGGTCATCTTTACGCCGGGTAATTGAAAATAGTCGAATTGAGTATTGTTTTTTCTATTTCTGTATTATTTACTCTAGTCTAGGGTGCCCTAAATAACTTTCGTCAATAAACAGTGGAATTCCGTAAGCTGTAAGTGCAACAATATGTACTTATTACGAACGTAATTATTTGGTTTAATCAATTTTCCAAATACCACAACCCTGCAGACTAAAAGTGTTTTACAAAGGGCACAAAAATTTATTGTATTAAGACAAAGTTTTCTGCTCAGCGCTGCGATTCTAGTAAGGTTTAAGACACTTCTGCGCATACGAATTCAGTACAAAATCGTATGCACAGTAGTTGGAAAAAATTAACAGAATCGCAGCGCTGCTGTAAAATGTGTTCTACAAATGAAATCATGAATTCTACGGCACCGCACTAAAATACTGTTATTTAATTAAAATTTCAAAAAATTATTTTAGTCTACTCTAAAAAAAATCCTAATTCGAAGAAATTAACGTGCCTACTTCGTTTAATTAAGTTAACTTTTAAAATAATTCGTTTTTTTTTTAATAGCTTAAGATTCAAAAAACCGTAAAATCCAATGAATAAAGCCGTGGCTCGCGAGTCATGGTCTTTGATGTGCAAAGCTCGCTCGATGACGTCATAGTTAATGTTCGCTGATGCAGTAAATCGGTACAGGAAAAGAGTCACGATTAGTGTCTAGTTATGTTGTATAGTATGGAGTAAACTGTCCCCAAACAATGAAAGTAATTATTTCAGGCAGCGCTTCAGTTTCAACTGAAGGCTGTGTTCGTGTGACTTCCGTTAGTAGAGAATGGCGACCTTTCTGTCTTGTCACAACACCAGACCTCTCCTCTCATTACAGTTAGTAGCCGACTATCAACATTCAACATTGCGCTTGCATGAAATGTTTATTGTTTTATAAAACCCGGCGACATAATAATGAAAATAGCTACGAGAGTCGTCTTGTGACGGCACGTAGGTACCTACCTAGTTACACTGATATGTATAATACCTACATAGTTATGATAATAGAATTTGAGGACAAGTTTATTGTAATAGGCTTGTAGTGATTTGGTTTTCCATGTTATTTATTTTATTTCGTATAAATTTTCGCGAATATATCACATCCACTTTTATTTAAACGATAAATTTTACTAAACCGAGTAAAAAAGTAAAATACCAAGTAGGTAGGTACACGGTAGGTACATAGAATCTTCTTAGCAGGTAAATATTGAAACTAATTCTAAATACGGCAAGTCTTATCTTTTGGTTACCACCTGTAAAATGATTTTAATTTTCTTGAAGCGGTCGCATGTGCTTACATACTTAACTCGAATTAAATGCTAATATTGCAGTACTTTTTTAACAAAAATGAAGATAAATGTGCGAACACAGATTAATGGATGATTAGGCCGGTATTTACGTCATCCACGCCCACACCCCACAGCCTCAGTAAGGCTGAAAGGAAATTTTCACTTCCATTGTACTTTTGTAAACTTTATATTTAGGTACAATATTTTTTTTTGTTAAAATGCAAAACCAACTCGAGGTAAAGTTAGTTAGTTGTTGTTAACGTAACTTTCAGCTACTGTTTATAAAATTAATAATAAATAATAATGTTAATCATTAGAAATAAATCATTGTATTTTTTAAAATAGCGAATAATTTCTTGAATCTGGTAGAACATGGTGTAACAAAACTCGTAGTAAGTACAACCCGAAAATTTGTGAATCTACATCATATTTGCAGTCGAATGTGTAACGTGACTTTTGAATCTGAGCTTGAAAAAAAAAATTTCCTCTCATAAAAGATCTCATTAGTACTGCAGATTAAGTAAAATTGCACAAATTCACATTAAAGGGCTGTTTTTTATTTTGTTTTATTTGTGGATAGTATTAATTCGACTAAACACACGATATTTGATAACAATTTGCAAAAATTTATCGAAAAAAAAAAATCAACTTCATACTTAATTTTCTCGAAGACTATGGGTCAAATCAAAAAAAAATATTCTACAAAATCTTTATCCAAATATGATGTAGATTCACTGGTTTCCCGCTTGTACATCGAGTTTTGTTACACCTATGTAGCACTATCTCGTAATAAAATGTGCAAATGGGTGGAAGAATATCAAATAACATGTCTCTTTTGATAACCTTCATCCATTTATATTATACTATAATATGTAGGTATATTATTTACTATTAACATATGCAAACATTATAGGTATCTGTAAAAACGATATACCTACTTACATTGAACGTAAATAAATGAGATTTTTTGCATGATGTAGGTATTCAGAAATAATGTTTGAAAAAATCACTATCCAGTACGCACAAAAGAAAGCAATTTGCCACCCAACCCTTAATCCAATTTATTATTTCTATTTAAAGCTTTATGTAATTTGAAAAGTTTTGCTGAGAAGTTGGTTGAAATGTAAAGGAAAAATTGTGACAAAGTAAAATAGGTTTTAGGAGAGGGAATTTTGTTCTAATGTTGGAAACTGGTATTCAAATATTAACATACCCAACAGCCCAACTTACCGGTTACCCAACCCCACGACCCACGACATCCCCCTATCGATTTCGACAATAAAATGGTTAGTGTTTAAGGGCTCGTTTAAGCAAAGCAGTATGGTTCTGGTATCCAAGCCTTAAAGATAAGCTTAATTTTTTCGAAGTTTATGTAATTATTCGAATATCGGTTATAATTATCGAGTTATTCACGAACGAAATATCGGATAAATTCTAAAAAAAATAATTGATTCATGTATGTATTTACACCAAAAATTGAAGTCCGAAGACTACTTTTATTGCGCCAACAAATTGCCTCGTATAAACAAGAAGTATTAATGTATACAGAACGTATATTTCCCTACATAGTCCATAAAGATCTCTGAAACAGTTAACGAGATAAGAAGATAGAACAATGCAGTAGTTTGTAGTACGCCCCTTTTGTGTTTCTGTACTTATTATAGGTTTATAGTCCGATACACCTACCACAACTCTCTATGCACGAACTAGTGTAGATTGCGGACTGTGTATAGAAGGGTAGGTGTTACATTCTTCACCCTCGCGTGAGGAATATATTCACGGCTATCCGTAGAGGAAATTATTATTCCCATTACGTCGTTTGCCGAATTCAAGGTTGCCGAGGAGTGTTACGAGAAGCTTTTCGCAAAATGTATTACATAGGTTACTATCAGACTTCATCATGTTCAGTAACACAAACGGTTCCCATAAACTAGAGTAGGTATAACATGCAGTAAAAACTAACCGTCAATATGAAAACTGTTACATCACGATATTAAGAAAGGTGGAATTATACTTATTTTTCAATACTAATTTATCGGGTTTTCACGCCAAGGGGTATTATTTATCACACCATTGTACCTCCCCCCCCTCCACCCCAGCCTCACCCCAACCAACACCCTCCCCGGCCGGTAAATAATATTATTAGTCGGTAGACACGAGGATAATATACATTATGTACCGCCATAAAGTGCACATCCGATGTGAGATAAAACTGTATATTATAACATTTTCAGATTTTAATTACAAGTACTTTCCTTCGTGTATTTTTATGTATGGACATAAGAAAATATTTTTGAACAACATTTTGAATGAATACAAATACTTGTAGACAAATTACTGGATTATACCCATGCTGGGCTGATATCAGATATTATTGATATCTCAACAGAGACAGAGAAGCTCTGGAAACGAATGTGGGTTATCTAGGCGTTTACAGGGCTTATGACCTGTCATTGGCTGGGTTAAGTGGCCACTTGACGTAATTACAACATTCCCCATTCCGAAGAGACATCTTCAGACGTCTGCTAGTAGGTAATAAAGTTCAGATTCGAACCTTACTTACACCAATAATGTAGATCGCCCAAAAAAATACTTTAACTTATTCTCAATAGATGTCAGTAATTCGAAAATCTGTCGAAATAACAACTCGCAAGCGGATAGTTCTTTACACCTAAGATATATACAAGTTTCAAAAATTTGTCATACATGGTTGTCAGATGTCAGATGACAGGCGGAATGGGGAATGTTGTAATTACGTCAAGTGGCCACTTAACCCAGCCAATGACAGGTCATAAGCCCTGTAAACGCCTAGGTAACCCACATTCGTTTCCAGAGCTTCTCTGTCTCTGTTGAGATATCAATAATATAAGAAAATATCTTCAGGTACATTATTTTATTATATTCACTTTGATTCAGTAAAAATAAAAATGATAATTATTATATATATGTCATTATCTAATACCTACCTATTACTAGTGAAATAAAAATATTACAATACGAAAAGCTTTGTTTGAAATGTATATCTGAGTGTAAAATGATTCAATTAGGTAATACAAATACTAAATTGGGCTAAATGTGGAAGTAATATAAATAATTGGTTATAAATTAATATGGCTGATTATTTATTTTCTACTCCCACGCAATACAGCCATTTATCCATAAAAATAAATCCGTTGTAAGTTCGGCTGGTAATAGTTAGAATTATAGTTCGGTAATGCGATTACTTCTCGTTACTAAATACTCGTATAGAGGAAACGGGGGAACTTATCATAAAGATTTAGTCAATTTATTATACTAATGTCGTCATATATCGTACATTGTACTCAAGTTGGAATATTATAAGTTGGAAACTGCCCATAACGCGTTCCTTAACTCGGCAAAAGTTCGATAGTAAAAACCAACAACCGATAGAACTTTACATATAATATTTATTCGTTGGTCAATGCCCTAAAGCTGGACAATTATTAGTTTTCACCTTCTTAAGGAGCAATATCCTCTGGAGCAGCTTTTTCCACCACCTTCTTAAAGAAGAAGAAGGACCACCTTCTATTCTTCTTTCCTATCTGTCTGATTACATGCGTTTAATACAAGGAAAATTACTAATTTGCAATGCACCACATTACGTACGGTGATAAAACTGAAGTATATATGAGGCGAGCTTTATAAACGTATCATAGGACCTGGACTAGTTTTGAGAAATAAAAATTATAAACAATTCTACAAATAGTTTGAAATTTGAGGGGATCTTCTCGTGGAAATTGAAAACGTTAAAATTGTTATTTAATTATTATTCATGTTCGAATGTAACAATATTTCATACGAGATACTTCTGTTTGTAATGGACTCGCTGAAATCGTATTTTTACATGTCGCCGTAGCGTCGCGACGCATCGTCGGCGTCGGAGTAGTGGCGTCCTGCAGGCATACGCCATTTCCTGCATGTAAAATATCATCTTCGTAATAAATGCAATGTGTTCTGCATAATATTCAGCGCGTGACTTCAGTAGATGCATTTCGGTTGTGAAGTTAGTGGGGACATTAACAGCGCGAGAGAGAGGAGAGAGCACTAATGGCTGATGCTGACACTGTATGATAGTTTCTGGGTACTGTGGGTACCCGACACGTGACACATGATTCCACACAGCAGTCACACAAAAATATCTTCTGAATTAATATGAAATGGTGGAATATGTGGGTACTGATTTGTTAATATTTCACTTTAAAAATATCCGTTTCTTCATTCAATTTTACGTGTTAAAAAAAAAAATAATAATAAAGTGTAGAGCAGTAAAAAATATTGTTTATTAAATGAAAATATTTGTGCCGGGTAGGTACCTATATTTAGATCACGATTAATTTGATCGAAAATGGTGCCAAGAACGAGACATTGACACTATTAATCGGTTAAAATGATAATTCAGCGGCACTATTTTGTTGTTTACTCGACAAATATTTTTTTCTTAAAAAATACAATCTTTGCTATTTATTTCATCATTATTTTCTTTCTCTAATACTGATAAGTAATTAAATTTTTTTTAGTAAATTCCAGTACTAATCTGAGAAAAAAGAACAATATTATAAATATTATTATGTTATGTTATGTGAAATAAGAATTTTGAAACACATTTTTTGGATCTATAATATTCACTAACAGCTAAAATTAATGTCTTTACAGTTCGAGAATTGTCCACAATTTTTAGCCAGTTTCAGTTTAGAAATGTCATAATTATTCTCGGTAAGTAGGTACATGAAGATAACCCAAATTCATTTTTGTATAAATACGATATTAAACACTATTCAGGATGAAAATAAGAATTAAAATATGCGTAAATAGAAAATTAAACAACAAGTTTTATAAGATGTAGTCAAAATACTCAAGAAAAAAATGCATAAACCTTAGAAAAATAATTAACATATAAACCCATTACTATAGTTTACATTTCGATACGTTATGAGTTTTTAGTAAAATTGTTTGAATTTAATTTGTACGTGGGTGAAGCTGAAATTCCAACAGTCCATGCGCTTTGTAGCTGCAAGACGAATTGGGGTTCAGTACTTCACCTACGTATAGATTTAGTATCATTTCTTAGATAATCGTTGTCTCAGATCCTTTATTCATAATTGGGAATGGAATAAACTAAGAATATCGAATGTACAGCGCCCTTGAGGTGATTTCTCACAAAAATGGCGCTTAATAAATTATCCATAATAATAATAATAATAATATTTAGAATCCTTTTAGCGCGGGGTATAAAGCGACAGAAGCGAGTTGGACAGTTAGTGGGATTTCAAGTAATAAAAGTAGCAATAAAATGCTAACCGAAGTTAGCGTTTCCAGATGGGTGGAAGTGAGAAGTGATGGCATAATGAAGTCACTGGATATTGGAGAGGGCATAACTCAGGCTGAGTTAGATTTACATATTGTACGATGCACTACAGACTACAGACTACAGTAGATAGCTACAGAGCAGAGCAGAGAGGGTGGTAGTTATATTATTGGCGGTGAGTTTCCAAGACGAAAATATCCCAAGCTACTTTACCACTAGAAGTGAATAGTTATTCCTACTGGGTGTTCTGTGCTCGGTATAGGTAATGCGGTGAGGTGGAAGCGATCACCGAGATTTTACATTCACTAGCGTCTTAAGATTAATATAACATATTTTGGGTTTAAATTAAGCTGTCGTATCTTAAAACTACTTTAAAATTTCGTCGTTTTACTGATTATTTTTCAAATCTCAAAAACTTGCAAAAATATTCAAAAGTGCAGTTGTTCGTAAAGGCTTTTTGTATTGTGCGAAAATTATGATAATATTTAAGTTTTCAGTATAAACCCGACACATTAATATTGTTATTAAATGAAATGAATCCACATATTGATATTACTAAATACTTTCTGATTTCGGCGAGTCACTACAAGTTGCAACTCTGAAGTCCTCTCATGGTGGCTAATCTAGGTAATACTAATAATAATAATGTACGAGTCCGATCCGATATCGTAGAATGTTCCAAAACAAATGATCACAAGTTATTGTTCCTGGGCCATGTTTATATTGGTAAATTCCAGTACTAATACCTAATATGAGTAATAATTCCTTACTTTGTTACTACTACAATTAATTACTCATCGATCAAATCAAGATAACTTCGTTATTACCAAGGTAAAATGATTAAATAAACGTAATTTATTTGATATAGGCACTGAGAGATAATCTATTTAAAGAGCCATACATAGAGATTCAGGATCCCAACACAATAATTAAAATTTACCAGAACAAATAACATTTATCTGTAATAACCGCATTCATCAGCAGCAGAGCTATCCGCTCGCGAACCCTTTCATATTCTGCTAATCCAAGTCCTAATCTTCATTTTCTTATTCCATCTAAAGTCTCGAAGTTCAACCACCATATTTCCATCCCTAAAATCTGTCAACTTAAAATCCCCGAATCATAGTCGTGGCTGGTGAAGCTCGTTTTGTGTTCGCGCTATAGTTCGTTGTGATCCAAGGGCGTTCCAGGGCTACTCTACTACCCCCTGGTGGTCCTTTATTCGCCCGCTCCCGGTCCTGGTCCCGCTATTGGTAACTCTCGATTCCTTTCTGCTGATCCTCGTTAGGATCATTATTTCCAGATAACAACGCTCTATTATTGCTCTCCAAATATATGAATGTTTGCCGTTGGTCAACTCACCTCATGGACGTCACGAGGAAGGGCAGCGGCGCGGGGCAGGCGGGGGAGGAGGCGCCGCCCCCGCGGGACTGGCTGCGGGGGCACACGGGGGCCGTGTTGCGGGTATTATTTTTTCTCCAGGTGGCCCAATTACAGAGTTAACTAAATGAGAAAAAAACATTTCCAAAATTCAGGCTTGCGAACAATCGCTTCGGATCTCGGGAAACAAACCCGAAATTTATATTTAACACCCAAGTATTTAACTTCCCTAACTCTTATTTATAAATACCTTTTTTATTTGATCAAGAAGACTTTTAAAGCTAAAATGTCATTCTATACTATATCTTATAAATTATTTTATATATATTATGTACATGTTACATATAATGTTAGGTTTCACTCCTACCCCATACGTTGAGTACTTAGGAGGTAATTTGATTCGTATTTAAGATGTTTCCTAAAGCTTTTTCTTACAGTTACCTGCCAAACACTCTCCGAAAATCCTGCTACTACTACTTTATCCACACCAATGGTGCACAAGGGCACTACATTTTTATTTCAAGATGCCTTACGCTTTAGAGCAAGTCCAAGGTCTTACTACACTAACGAGCTAATTACTACACCACACACGTTATAAATGGCAACTATTTTATAGATAAATGTATCAAATTTAAGATTTAAAAAACCCTAGAAAATGTGTTAGAAAACAGTAGGTATTCTGAAGTTTGATAAACAATAGAGCTTAAGGCACTACACTAGAACGAACAATGATACTTAATTTATGTAAAACATATTAGGGACGTTGGACAGAGAACATTAGGAGACCGATCAGGAGCTCAATCACAGATAACTATCGACGTAGTTAAAAACGTGCTAACCACGTGCTAACGCTAACTATTTGACCGATCACAATGAACATACGTTCATACCACGTTCGCCGTGGCCGAGCATTGCCGAGCGGTGCCGAGCACCATAGATGATAATACATATCGCGGCCAAACGTCAAACGTCAAGTCAACGCGCGTGTCGGATAGTTTGTTATATCGACTGCTTTTCTCAATATTTGGCTTGCCGAACGCCGGCTAAATGAAATACGGCACTCGAGAAAGATTGAAAGAAGATATATCTCGGGAAATGGCTCGCGATTTGATGCGCTCGTTTAATAATCCCGATCGATAACTTTTAACGCGTGTTTCATTGTGATCGCGAAAACGTTAAACATCCATGGTAAGAAATCGTTATCACGTCGCTTATTACCGCGTCGATAGTGATCTGTGATCGAGCAACTGGCGTGGCGGTCTGTATACAGTTTGTTGGATAGAGAATGGCTTGTATTATGTAGATACACTGAGGGATCGTCCCACCTCCACCCGCGACTGTTATAGAGTCCTTGGGGACTCTCTGTCAGTCACACTATTTTATGCAGGACTTTAAATTCTTGCTGTTGCAAATGCGAGAAATGTCAAGAGGGCGACAGCATCGATCAAGTCAAAAGAAAATCATGATGCCGCCACCCTCACGATCCCTCAGTGTCTCCATATCGAAATTATCTTTTTTTTTTCTTTTTTAATGCAAACATACAAAACAAGGATACAAATTAATACAGTCAACAAAATATGCCGTAAAAGCTCAAAACAATACAAAAGAACATAAGAAAAAAGGTGTATAAAAGGACATGGTTGAAAAACATCGAGTACCTATGGTCCTGGCACTGGCTTGCGGGCTGAGCGGGTAGAAGTCTCCGTGCAGCGGGCAGCGGAAGCCGAGGCGCTGGTGCGCGCGCGCGCGGCGTAGCGGGGCCAGCGCGCACAGCGCCGCGCCCAGCGCCGCCATGAGCGCGCCGGCCGCCAGCAGCAGCGGCCCAGCGCGCGCGCGACGTGCCCGTGAACTGCACGCGCGCCGCGTAGTGCTCCGGGCCCTCGTCCGCCCCACGGCCCCGATACGACGCGGCTGGAATGAGACAAATAAAACCATTAGTCCACTCCAATATGTTTGTACGGAGTAGGTTGCATTCATTGCACTTAAGGGGATAATGCTGATAATAATATTTATCCTTGATTATTAATGAATAATTATTGAGTAATTATACCTTTTCCAAGCGTTTATTTGACTTTTGACAGATCGATTATGTGTCGTTTAGGGATGTCCTAATGCGTTACCGAATCGATTTCTCATAAAAATCGACTTTATTTATGAAAAAACATTTTTTAAAGTTTATTTAATTTAATTATATTTTTTTTTGCTCAACATTTTGTAGTTTATAAACATACCCAGACGTTTAAAAAGCAGAGTTTATAGTACGAAAGCGCTATCGTAAAACTTTTTTTTTTAACAGTCTTTATTCAATAAAAAATATTACAAAAAATACATAATTTCTTTACAAAAGAAACTTTAAATACAGTCCCGATAAACTGGAATTGGAGTTTGTCATCGGGTGCAGGAGCTACAGAAAATATGCATAGGACTATTTTATTGTCGTAATGTAAATTGAGAAATTCTGTGTCGCGACAAACAAAGAAAAAAAAAACAAATGGGTTTTAATTTAAATCACATTTTATATTTTTTTCATAGAAAATAAACTTGAATAATCCTCGTTGCATAGGTAGGCTCAATAAACATCGATATCGATAAATATCGGAGCTAAATAACATGTGCTTCACTATCGTAAAGACAAAAACATAAAGTATTGCATTTCTCGGTCTATGGTTGCCTGTCAATAATTATGGGAACTTTATAGGCGCCCATCTGTCAAAAGTAAAATAAACGCTTGGAAGAGATATAGTAAAGATACCCAGGTGAAGACAAAAGTTCGAAGCTTGTATTTGAATGATAATATTGAAGTGTGATTTTCTAAGTAGGTATAATACACTAATAAAGAAAAATCGTTATGTTGTTAAAGTTTCTTCACCCAAAACTGGGGATTTCTTGTGTAGCATAATTGTAAGATGTTCTTGGATATTAATCTTAATTTTCATCGAAAGATCATTTATCACTATGCTGTTTTACGCTTAACCAAACTTTAGGCATTTCTCAGGATCCAACTCCCACATAACCGCGAAATCACGACAAGTCTAGTGCTTAATAAAATAGCAACACTATTATATAAAAACGAATTCAGTAAAGTATCTTTTAATGCAGTATAAACGTTATTTTTTACCCGACTAAATCCCCATCTTGTTAACACCACACTTAACACTTAGCGCGAGATATGGTCCACTTGATGTTGGCTCTTCAGCAGCTAATGTTACCCACTTGACTCTCTAGTCGAGATGCTGGTAAAGTATTATGTTCCTGTTTTATTTACTAATCACTACCTACTACTTGTAATTCGATAAAGCGGATGAATGATCCTCATGTTTTACCAAAGCACCAAAACACTCGAACAAAAATGACTGAATTTTCTGCGTTTATCGGAAGGGAAGGAGTGTTTACAATAATTAGAGAACTTTATTATTAAGTTTATAATATTAAAGTGCTTGTGTTAAGTATTGATTTTAATTTAAAATTGACCATTTAATTTGTTAGTGTTTGTTAAGTACATAGAATCCAGACGATGGTCATGTTAATTATGCCGAATTTGTCTGCAAAAATAACAACGATATCAATTTCTCATTCACGAAGAAATAATTTCATAAATAACAATAAAAAACAAACAACTTAGTTTACAACATAATGACCCATAAATCCTAGAAAAGTGTCTGTAGTCCGTACTACAGACTCTGTAAGTAGGTACTAAATAATGGAAGTTGATAAGAAAAATAAACAAAACCAGACGAAACAAATAATAAAATGTGAAATTGTCTAATATATTCTGAAATATAGCAGACCTGACAAGACGTGTGTCGGAGTAAGTCTATAAAACAAATTTTCTCCCAAAATATACTATCAGATGATGTTGTTGTATCATTATTTGGTAAATTACATTCGCAAGGACTGGAAACAGACAATACAGCGACCTTTAACTTTATCGCAGATCAGATAACTAAATCTGACAGCTACTGAATTTATTTCTGAAATAACCAAATATGTTGACTTGTTCTTAATTCACTAGACGACTAGACCAATCGGATTAAAAACAAACAAGGTTTGAAACCGAATAGGTTTTTAGCTAACGGTTTAAGGAAAATGTTCGATTTGCAAACATAACGCATAAATTTTATTGTAATTAATTGATAACTGAAAATACTTATTTGGTACCTTCTACTTACGTAACTTCACTCGAGATAGTATTATATAAATATGTACTTTTGTTATTACGCCTCGTAACTAGAGTTAGGCAAACAGCAGAACTTATAAGCAAGATAATCATATTCTTGCTAAATATTCTTCTGTACAAAAATTATTCTGAAAAAGAAGCAGCAATAACTAGATAGTGAAGGTCAACTGCGGGTTTAAGCTTTTTTTAAATATTGAATACGGCATTTCGTAGTTGGCAGCAATCACTTCAGGCGATTAAGTAAGTAAATACTACTTATACTACATGGGTGAGCACAGTGTGCAGTGTGCATACTTGTATACAATAATATGTAGACATTCGATAAAAGATGTATTAGGCCATTTCATTTTAAAAGTATCCTTATTTTGCGGTTATCGCTATCTAATATTCCAACTGTTAGTGATTACAAAAGTGAATCCCACTCAGTCAGTAGTCAGCAGTAGTGCGTAGTAAGAGGAAATTTGTAACACTTTTCAGAAAATGCTAATAATATAGTAAATACATAACTTTTCTTGCATTTAGGTACCTATAAGATATAAAAGAATTTGTAATCATTTTATTGCAATAATATTATAATATCCGGCCGATCGCTTGGCCTGGAGGCAGTTTGTGAAATCCATATGCTCCACATAGGGAGCGGATATGGTATGATGATGATGATGAATATTATAATACAAATTAGGTTAAACAAAGTGCAACTTTCTTCAAGCTCAAATGTGTCATTATAATATTAATTTCAGTTAAGTATTTCAGCAAATATTTTAAAAAACGAACATTTCAGTTGAATTATGGAATTCGTTATAATTCACTTGAATACAGTTTGAATGCACATCTCTGCCATTAGAAATGATATTAAACTCTAATTTCGATATGGTGACTCTTGGTTTTCATATCAATATTTTGCACAGTATTTTTTTGTGGTGTCATGATTTTTTTAAATTTTTTTTTTAAAGATATCTATACAATCTTATGATATTTGCACAAATTTCAATTTTTGTTGGCTTGTGCTTGAAAATAGGAATCGAATCGAGTTGAAGTGGGGATTCGAACCGACAATCTCTGGACTCAGAGACCAGAGACTTTATTTGAAATTGTATAATAAATGTAGGTACCATTAATTTTTTTATAGAAAAATATAAGATACAAATTTATACTTGACTATAGCATGACGATCAGTTTCAAAATACTGAATCTATTAAATTTCGCGGAAAAACAATCGGCAGATTTTTTCTGGACTAAAAAAAGACTCGATAGTCTTTAAAACGGTCTAGGGAAAGGGAGGCTTTCATTATATCAGTTTTAAAAACTAATTGCGTCTTCGTACATAAATTTAGTGTATTAAATTCTTTCGATTCCTAAATCTCTGTATCTGTACGCTTGTTTAAATATTAAAGCCAAGTTTGTACGTACACTGAGAAATCTTTGGTAGAAAATAGATACAGTAATGAAACTACCCATATTATCGCCGAATAGTTACTGTTGTTGACAGTAGAAGATGTGAAAATGGCGTGGAAAATGATTAATACGGTTCTCTATGTCCGCCAGTAGGCAGTAAGTTTCTTCATGAAGATGTTAGACTCCGGGACGGCCAACAGAGGAAGTGCCTTATAAACAATTCCGATTACATAGTTGATGAAGTATTGTCATGTTGTCCATTGTTCTCCTAACTCTTCGTAGTTTCCTGGGAACAGCTGCCTACGTGGCAGGTCACGTGACACCATATCCAATTATAATAATATTTATTGCAAAAGGAATGGAATCCACTTGTTGTGTCCAGATCCCACAGAACGATAGAGAAGCCATTATACCGCGTAATTAGCAATCATTATTCGACCGACTGGCTTCAGGATGAGTGTGCAGATTTGTTTCCGGACATCTGCAGCTTATGAGATCGGTTGGTTATGAATTTACTGTACCTACATAGTATGTGTGCCACTAAATATTCGTGTTAACAACTATAAAACCACCTGTCAAGTGATAAGTCAACAGTCCATAATCAACAAACGAACAACAGGTACTTCATATGCTTTAAGTTTTTATTTCATTTCAATACCAAGCTTCAATATAACGTAGGTAAGAAATGCAGTTACCACATGTAAACATTTACTGAAAAACGGTATTTCTTTTTTAAAATACTCTGTTCTTTGATATGGCTGCAATGTTTGACTTGCAATTAATATCATTTTAATAAAATAAATATTATCTCTCATTGTTTTGAATGCTGTATTGTTACTTGAATACTCATTGTCACGTTTGTATATCATATATCAGATTTCAGACCACATCCTGTATTTAAAGACAATAAATATTGTTAATAAAATCAATATTTATGAACCTTTACTCAGTATAGGAACGGTCCATAAAAGTTTATAGGACGCTGTATGCATATTTAAATAGGTATACCAACGCATGAATGATTAAATTCTGCCAAAAACCACCAAGTTTAATACATTATACTAATGATATTTTAATACGAGTCCGGTACAGAATCCAACACTGATTATAGTTTAGTATATATTATTAGGAAGGAGATAAATTGTAGCAATAACATTTTATCTGTTAATATCGTGTTGGATATATCTATTAATTCAAATTAGGTAGCTTGAAATGCAAATTCATTTAGTTGGCAAATACGTTGATAAATTATGTTGATTTTTGCTGAGAGGAATTTGAAGACATGTATTATGTAAGTCGATGACCGTTGCAGCAGATAAAACTGAGATCACTTATAGGTATAGGTATAACACATAATTAGTGTTCTATTAGTAAGTCTAGCGACGTTTAGTAATATTACATATTGTCAGGTGTCAGGTGTCAGCATCAGTAGCGAGGTCGTCAGAAGTATTATTCAAGATCACAAGAAGTGGCTCTAAAATGTGTTAATTCTAGTGTTTTCACTAAACATTGCTTTTTCGTACATCCCGTGATGTTTAAAATAAACAGTAACTCGTTTTGGAAGCGCGTTCTGTGCTAAATGATACAATTTTGAAAGCGAAACATTGAGCATTATGTAGTATGTACCTATGTAGTTACATTCGTATAACAGCTTTTAAAAGCTTAACACAACATAACTAATAGTATGTAATAACTAAACAGTTATGCACACACCATTCAACTATACATTAAGGATACTAAACAAAGTATTGGCTAAAGTAGATGGTTTATTGCGGGAGTGAGTACGAGGAATATATTTATTATTTTTTGCCAATTTCTTCCGGCAAGAACAACTGAAAACATGAAAAGCAATTTATTGGGTTCTACCATTTCTATTTTATGTAAATTTCACAGACTATATTATGAAATCGTTAATTGTGCGTAAGTAGGTGAGAAAAATTACATTCAATAAATAATACAAACCTAGGCCTTTACGTAGGCCCAGTAGAAAAGCTCTTCTTAGCCTTTTGACGCAAATACGGAAAAAATTATGCACGATGCAGTATCAAGATTAATAAATAATTTAATGATTTATTAACATAAATAATAATTTCTTAAATGATTACAGTAAGTTCAACTCTCTGGAATAGTCCAAAATAGCGATAACGAATGATAAGATAAAATGCAATATATTACGTAGTAGGACTGGTACAATATAAAATATACGTAGTTTTTTATCTACTCTCTGCTTACTTCTTGGAATTTGTACGATGAGTTGCATCGAGAAGGCTAACTGTTGGAGTAGTGTCAGTTACAATGATTATGTTGTGTGTTATTGGCAAAGAATATCCGATATCTAAGACTAATAACAATGGACGATCACGTCCCAGTACTCGGGAATAGCTAATGTCTACATTGGCCGTAATATTCACGTCTCCTCCACGTGGCCCGTGGTGAGAAGTAAGAAGCGGACACAGCTGGCTGAGGTCATCAAACGCACAGACATCAGACATGATCATGTGATCAAGGTCGGTGCAGGAGCGTTTCTTTACTTTCTATCGGTAAGCATCGGAAATATAGGTAATTGAAGAGACTTTTCTTTTTAGTTTGATAGCAAAACAAAATATCTACACTCATTGAAATGCTATCAAGCTGCGACTAAATAACACTTACCTACGAGTATATTGTCAATAGACAGAAGAGCCTATACTCGAAAGCTTTTTACTGCAGTAAACTAAATGAAACAAAATTTACCAAAGGCTTTTTATAATTGTTTTGTACTGTGTCAACGTTTCTTGTTACAAATACTTTGCTCCTATCCGTTTTTTTAATTAAAGGAATGTGTGGATGATTGAGTTATTAAACAAAAAAAATAAAATTGAAAATGCTCTTTATGGTAGAACGGCTTCGGGTCACGTCGCGTCGTCACGTGACAGCCATTCCTCTTAAAGGTGATGAATTGTAGGTTATAGCTAGGGTAATTTACCTGTCAGCACGCATCCCACGAGCAGAAAAAGAAAGCCGAAGATGGGCAGCACGAACTGGCAGTTAGCGGCTACCGCCACCCCGGCTACTAGGAGCCCTCCTTCTATCTTCTCCACCCGCAGCCGGCCAAGTGGCGCTGCACAGGGCGCGCAACATGACCGCCCTTCCCTGGAATCAAAAACATATTCAATCAATTCAATGTTTGCAATAATCTAAAATATTCATTAATACCATTAATTAAAATGTATTTACTGTAACCATTACCATTTTTAAGACAATACTGCAAAGTCGTAAAGTATTTACCTACAATTAATCTTATAAAAGGCACTTTTCGTAACAAATCGAATACCTACGTTGTATTCAGTACCTATGTTTATTATTTTCACACTATTTTCTAGGCTGCAATAAGTCATACTTTAATATTGTTTTTTTAAAATGCTTATGGGATTAATTTTGCGAAAATCGCTCACGTATTAGGTATGTATAATACGTATTATAAGTACTTCACTATTTAAGTTTTCCGAAATAACTTTCGTTACTTCATTTTCTTGATTTGTTCGAAAAATAAATTATTATTGTTCTTCATCTAAATATAAGAGGATGGTAAGTGGTGGCGTATAATTATAAAATTCTATGTACATGGCTACATGCACAGTTTAATAAATAATTTGAAGTCAAAACATTAATATACCTCTACACATCAAATTCGCATAAAACTAAAGTGTTTGATTTATATATGTTGATTTTATAACCATCTTGAATACCATTGGCCTCTAATTCCCGGAAATTCGCTACTTCCTATTTAGTAAGATCGACAAATTAATTCATTACAAGTAAAAATTAGCTTTGCAAGATAGACTGTTGACTGTATTTACATTTACGTAATAAGAAGTAGGAAGAGAAGAGTCTGGTTTCTGTCGCAGTACAAGAATAGATGAATATAAATGAAGTAAAACAATAGTTTGTGTTTTAACATGACAAGAAAACAATAATCTATCATACATAGGAGTATATAGTATAAAACTACATAAAATACCTACATAATTACTGTACCATACACCAAACACTCCACACTCCACACCATACAGCTCACCATAATAAGTAATACACAATAAACAACAAAACACAGGTGATGTTTTAATGAAGCCACGGGCATCCAAATCCAAATACCTGTTTACTGATTATCATTATACTAAAGACATTCGCCGACAGGAAGGGCTCTACTAACTAAAACGGAACTCGTAAATTGTATCAAACATAAACCAGACATTTAGAGAATGACTAATATACACTGTTTCCAGTGATCTGGGCAGATCAGTCTCAGCGGCTAAACTAAAGAGGTTGGCAATTAGAATAAATTCCAAGGTTTGACAGAGGAGTTCGCTACCACCCACAACCCACGCGGTATCAGGTAGATGGGACAAGATTAAACAAGAAACTAAATCAACCACCTACCGAACTTTTGATGCAAGGAATCCTTATGTTCTTTATTCCTGTTCTGAGAAGAGGCGAGAATAAAGACAGTTCTCACGAATAAAATAAATAATTAAAATAAATTTAGAATCGCCATTCTTCCTTGTGTTTATAATATTCGTTGCAATCTAAATTTATAGAATAAGGTACTATAAATGCAACACAGAATGATAAGCTATGACGAGAAATTTATGTTATTAAAATGCAATCTAACTAATAGTTTCTTCTCGATAGATAAAAATAATTTATATTATTACTATGTGGGCTACTACTACAACTACTACTTTCCTTTGGTGCATAGGGCACTGTAGTGTGGGCCATCAATCATTATAATTTAGGTTCATCTTCGTAGGTATTTAGTACTCCGCGAGATTCAAACAATAGGTTTTTCTGTACTGTTCAAGGTTAATTAATACGATAAGTTTTTAACCTTTCTAAAAAATTGTAGACAATTTCTGAGGTGACCCTTATTATTTTAGGATAATATCGTAGTTAAATAGTTCATTCTCTGTGGATTGGTCATTAATTTAATCGACATCTACAGATCGACAGGGCAGTGACAGTGAGTCAGCCACATTGGAACAGAAATCGTGGTGTATTGATATCTTATATTGATATTGATAAAGATCAGCGAAGGAATTTGAGGTAGAAAACATAATAAAATTGAATGTTCTCGTCTGGTTTGGATTTGAGAGTTCCAAATAGTATCGGTATTGAGTGTATCTATACGAGACATTGATAAAAGTACGAGTACTTGTATGTGAACAGTGCGTTCATACTGTGTACACCGATTACGTAGTAAATGTAGCGTGAAGTGATTGTTACCGAGGAAGAGTAGATAAAGCTGCGTGAGTACGGTGGCGGTGTACAGGATGACAAAGGAAATATTTAATCAGGTGGAGAGGGAGGCACTGACCTTTACTTCTGTTGGGAGGAAGTAGGCGCCTGATAGGCAGCGCACACTACTTGTTAGTATGTGGATTGTGGAAATATCCAAGTAACGGAGATTGAAGAGGTATGGAAACTTCATGTTTTACTGGTAAAAGATATGACACAAACTTTTTGTACAAAAAGTCCTAAGAGCCAAGGCAAAACAGATACCATAGAATAAAACTGCCGTAGCTTTTATAGTTTACCCCTAGATTTGGGTGATTGCTATATTAAACAGTTACTTACAGTAAATTGACAAGTTCCTGTCTACTTAGAACTTAATATACGAGTATCTACTTCGATAGAAACTTATCAATTTACTTGGTTGAGTTAGTCACTTTTTACACGATAGAAACCTCTTATAGGAATAATCAAATCACAAAACAATACGCCCATGTTTAGTTTGTGGGAACAGAATGGAAAATATGTTTTTATGAATGTATATTTATTATATATTGTGACATTCATTACATAACTAAAGGTGAATTTGATGACAGATAATCCCCCCGTTGGAGTTGGTTGGTGCTCGGAGCACAATAATCAGGAAATTAATAAACACGAGCGAACGGTTAATTAATTTTTATTAGACGTATCGCATAATGGCATAATTTGACGAGTGTTTGGATGAAGGTGTCTTATTATGAATAATGTTTCATGTTTGACGCGCGGAATAAATTGTTGGCGATGTTTTAAAATTTTCAGATCAAATAGGACAGCATATTTTAATATGTAATTCGAGATTTGACGCACGCAATTAATCTGAAATGAAAATATTGTTTAATTTATGTAATAAAAAATTGATTACGGTAATAAAGATTAAACGAATTCATAAGAGATGGAAAAATCTAGTGATCATAAATATTATTCAATTAACGTTTGGTATAAAACCTGTTTACTTCTGATTTCTCTACGTTATGCGTTATAGTAGTCCCTGACATTGGCTGTATAGAAAAATTGATGTAAGAGCAATATTGCAACTTTAGTACATACTATCGATAATTTCTCTCAACAGAAGATAGGATGAAATGTATATTGCGATAGTAAATCATTTACACGGAGCGGCGAAACGCAATTCTGTACAAAACAAACGCGCGCGTTTTATTGAAGGCTCCGTACTCCGTAATACTGAGTTACGAGCAGCGCAGCATCGTAATAAGCATTATGTGTGTAGGCAGATTTATAGCTAGTGTATCATGATAGTTACTTTATTAATATGCCGCTTGCTTTCACTAAAGACTCCGCACTCTAGTAATAAGTAATCAGTTATCTATAAATTGTAAGTAAGTATTTTGAATAATGTATCAAGTCTCCGTAGTAATTGCCTCTTTGAGAGTCAATTTGCTTCCAGTTTGAGTAGAATATACAACTGGTTTATCTACTTTTAATTAAAAATGATTAAGTACTTTAGATTTAGAGATGTGAAAGTCTTTCCAATCGATTTGATTATAATCAGCAATTTATGCAGCACGTCGTACCTATATACTCTCACATAACAATGAATTTAAATGCTCTTATATTACAACAAACTTTTGTTATCTTACCGCGCTAGGGCATCAGGTGCAGCGGTTTCCGCTTCAGTTTCTGGTTTATCTTCTTCGGCAGCAGGCCCTATCTTCTAGAGACGCTTCTTTCCTGTCAACTTTCCCGTCTTCTATTATCTTCTTCTGCAATTCCTCCATCTTCCTGCTCCTGTCCATCTTGTCGCCCCGACCGAACTTCATCTTCCACAACCACCACAACTTCTGGAGCATGAAGTCTCTCGGGGATCACTCACAACTCCTGCAGACACCCACATTTCAATGCACTCTGATGAGGTGTGGCATTTTAAGAGTTTCACAAGTAAAATTCACTTTAGGCTATTTGCCTGAATATCTGCGTGACAAAAATCACACGTTTTAGGACTAACCGTAAAAGGATAAAATGCTGATCAAAAATTGGAATAAAGGCGTATTGCTGTTATCGTACTTGAGCTTCTACATTTGGGCGCAATTAGAAATTGTTTTTATTCACGGAACGCCGAGTTTGTTTATTCAGTAGGGGAATATCAGTAGCACCGAGATCATCAATAAAAGTAAACACGACCCGCGTTCTGTGGTAAATGTGGGCGGGAAATTGTAAGGAAAAAGAAGTTGTGTACATAAACAGCAATTTGTTTGTATTAAACCGGAGACAATAAACAAGTTGTCAAAGATGCAGACCATTTTGTTTATTTTACGCGGGAAGCTCTTTACTCTCCCTTACTTTCTAGTCTCTACAGAACGCTCCCCGTACCTAGTAGCTAGTAGCTACCCAGTTAGTATACACTGTGTTCTTTATGTCCTACATAATACAGTGTATGTGTAGTGTATACTATAGGGAATAGCAGTAAAAAAGAACTTCTTGGAAATTCACTAGTTCTATGCGACCCAGAATGTTATTCTGATGTGTGTAAATATTTGGCTTTGTCTGTCAGAACAGTATTAACTTATCACTGACACGTGACAAACAACGCACAACTTAGTTAAACGAGGGTTCCAAGTTCCAAGTTACATCACCGCCACCGTATCTCCATTTCGAGGGAAATCATATTACTGAATAGAATTTCTCTGGAATTTCTACCACTCATGGTAGGTGTAGATGGTAAATGTATAAAAATGTAAATTGTAAATAGTATTATACATACATTTTAAACTTATTATTTCCCCACTTGTGTGGGCTTGTACAGAGCTTAAGTACTATTGTAGGACAGAATCAAAAATACTTCGCTGTACAGTAAATTAAATATAAACGTATTATCTGATTCAAGGTAAAAATAGTATTATCCGTCTTTCCCAACTCTGGCGTAGTGGTCGGGCGCCGCGACGCCGACGACGTCGGCTTGGAAAACGTGCCTGGGGCCCGGCCGATGCCTCTACCCTCTGTCGCCTTACCTTTCTCCCGAGTTCTATAGGTGGCGAAGGACTTTCTCAGAAAGGAAGATGCACGTGGATGTATTAAACCCCGAATATTTCACAACAAAGTAAAGATTAATTAGGTACACCGCAGGTACTAAATAATATCCCCGACACTTTCCATCTTCTTTTGATGTGTTTATCTGTTTGGGACCACTCACCAGTCCATCGCCATCGTGTTGATAGTCGGTAGTAGGTAGATACTGGATACTGTGGTACTTTGCCAAGATCTAATGGGATTCTTCAGGAAACACAAGATCCAGCAGCAATGGGAAGAACGATATAGCACTTCTACTACTGGAAAAATTACAAAAATGTTCTTCCCCACATTAGCCGATGCAGCTTTCTTCCGTAATCATCATGAAACATCCTTCGAGCTGACGCAGATGTTTACTGGCCACGGAGTTATGAGAAGTTATCTTAAGAGGTTTAAAATAAGAGATGACGATTTTTGCTTGTGCGATGACAGCTCTTCTCAAAGTGTTGAGCATCTGCTTTTTCACTGTCCGATTTTCAGCTTACAACGGTACAGTCTTGAATGTGAATGCAGTAGGCGCAACTTGTCAATGACAGATGTTTCCTCAATTATGAAAAGCAAACACGCACCATTACTCATGAACTTCATGACAATGGTGGCCAAACAGATCAAGGCATTGAACCAGGGACAGTAAAATGAATAATTAAAAGTGTCGACCAACAGAATCAAAAACACCTCTCTGAATTCTCGAAGCCTTGTACTTAACATGTAAGGCTTTCTTATTCAGCAACTCAAAAAAAAAAAAAAAAAAAAATGGGGGATTCTTCAGAAATCGTTTTGACGCGCAAATTATTTCGAGTGATTTAATTTGAATTGAGGGCGGTGTTTTGTATTGCGGTGGCGGTATTTTGTAGTATTTTGATATATTTATTAATAACCGCTAAATCTAACGTTTCATTAAAACAGTTTTTTTACAAATTTAGTAAATTGAGGTTAGCACCTGTGGGTATAGTAGTAGTAGGTACCTATTTGTTATTGAGGAGTAAATGAAGCAATAAATAAATTCTTGACAAATATTTAGTTTAAAAAAAAAAATATTTATAAATTATGATAACCCAACAAGTACTTGGACGTTTAGTATTTTGAAAATAATGTGTATTTTTTTTCTTCGTAAAATTAATGTTACATTATAAAGTGAAAGTATTTCTTATTTTTTATCCACTAATGTGATAAAAATGTGTTTCTTGTTCTTTACTGTGACGGGCTGTTGAGTACCTACCAATGTTAAAATTCGTGTATTAATAATGACACAAATTGAAAACACGAAATTTTATTTATCGAATTGTAATAATTTACGTTCTCTTGATTAATTTCGAAAATAACGATTTAGCATAAAAAGAAAGAAAAAAAAAGAAAATGAGAAGTAAACAACTGCAATTACTATTCCTTATAATTCGCTGTCCAAGAGACTGATACCGTTTTTATAATATAATGTGACGAAATGTGAGAGAATCTTGTTGCTTGTAAGAAGCCGAAGGTATTGTGAATGTATGAATTTGTATAATTATTATTTTTACCGATCAAGAAGTAAGAAGCGGGTCACATTGCACCCTTCACACTCCATACTGTAGTACGAGGACTAGTAGGTTGGTAGTTGGTACATATTGCATCTCCACTCAGATACAAGAAGAACGAGGTCAAGGCTTTCTTTTTGCGGGATGAATGGTTTTTATACTCGTACAAATATAATAGCAGCTGGTAAGAAGTACCACTTGTACCACTGTACAACTAGATGAGAGGTATCTTCATACTAATTATTACAACATACGAGTGGGTACTACCACTACTACCTATGCATGGAGATACAAAACTGGTGAATCTATATATCATATTTAGAGTCGAATATATAACTTGGCTTCTGAATCTGAACATGAAAAATATTTTTTTTTCGTCTCATAAAAACTTTTTAAGTAAAATTGCACAAATTCATATTAAAGTGCTGTTTTCGATTTTGTTTTATTTATGGATAGTATCAATTTGACTAAATACATGATATTCGATAAACAATAACAAAACAAATCAACCTCGTACTCAATTTTTCTTGAAATTTCATCACAAAAAAAAATGTATTCTACAAAATCGACTTTAAAATATTATGTAGATTCACTGGTTTCCCGCTTGTACATCGAGTTTTGTTACACCATGTATAAGAAGCCCCTACTCGTGTTACCGATGATGTTTTACTATATTATGCTAAAACTATTGACGGAGAATTTTTTTAGGCACTTTTTCATTTATGTTTATAGAAAGTATAATAAGTATGTTTGTACCATTTCCCCGAGGGGTAGGCAGAGAGAATAGAACGCCACACTACTCTGTCTTAGCTCAATTACTTCACTTCCTCTACATACATCTTGTCATGATTATTTCGACTTTTCACATGTCTACTTTAAAAAGCACTATTAGGTGAGTATTAAAAGTGTTGAAAGACTTATTAGATCTGTGATAAAAAAAATTTTGGAGGAAATAGATAAACCACTTTTTTTTAAATAGTAAAACCTAATGTAAATAAGCAGGTTATTGATTTTTTTTCTTATACAGAAATAGCCGGGCAGCGCTTTTATTGGTTGAAAATTCTATTGGAAATGTTATTTAGAAAAAATAGATAAAATTGTTCTGAGAAAGTCAAACTATCGGGAATTTATTGTTAAAGTCTTGTAAAATTGAAAACACGATAATTGGTTCATAGAAATAACTGTGGGTACTTCAAATTATCATGTTAGTAAAAGAATTGTCTTTTGTTTGTTGTTTTCAATCGGGAGTTATAGGTTAGGATAATTTAATGGCAATATTAGAAGTAACTAGATGTCATATTTATGCAGAAAATATTATTTAGTGCCGTAAGGTTGACAATTTTCCAGCGTAGCGTAAACAGTAGAACGTGTAGATACCTTTATTAGATACGTATATTTAAACAAGAATGGCCTGGCGGCGTTAAACTATATTGTGTACCTTTGTACCTTCTCTCATTTCATGGAAAAGCTCTTTCGATAGAATAAAAAAGGAATAATGATACTCGTACATAAATACTGGTATTTATTACTTATCTACGGGACGTGGACCTGACTTGGTAGGTTTGTTATTATTTTAGTAATTTTATTTCCTGGTGTACATCATAATGCTTTACGCAACTTAATAAGCAATATGAGTGCGAAATGAGGTAAGTAGATCAGGATGAATGAAAATATTAACACGTTTAGCTTCTACAAGAAGACGGGTTCATTATGAAATTCCCGAGGAAAGTATAAATGAACATTTTGCTAAACACGCACGTTTGCATAACTAATGTTTTACTGTTTTGTGAGTTAGAATACGAGTATTATGTAGGAAGGTATTTATATCTCCTAAGTTATACAATTTGTATGCATTATGACGGCAACCAGTTTAGGGGATAATAAACCAATTATCTGTATTTAATATGACCGAATAACGAGATGTGTGAGTAATGGTATAAATTCGTATGAACTTTTGGTAGTATTTTAGGTCCCCAGTACCGAGTACCGAGTATTGGCAGGCCTAGTGTTATGCTTGATAGATAAACCAAATCTACTGAATCTCTTCCCGAAACAACAACAGAACTGTCACTTGATGCGACACGAAAGATCAATTTGTTATTATGGTTAGGGAAATATAAGGAAATGCATTATTTCAATTACTTTTTCCACTGCACAAGATCAACAAAAGCTATGAGCCCAATTTATAAATACGTACCTGCTTGTTAAGGTTATGAAATAAAATTAGATTTGATAACTTGTAACGTGCCTAAAATAAGTTTGGTTTTAGATAATATAATAGATCAAAAAATGTACTAAAGCAGGCTAATAAACTAACCATCACGCCATTTGTCCGAAGGGGTAGGCAGAGGATAGAACGCCACACCACTCTGTCCTAGCACACTTCCCTTGCTTCCTCCACATTTATACATCTTCTCATGCACGCACGTCGATTATTCCGACTTTTCACATGACCACTTTCAAGTTTTTATAGTACTAATCATGCCACCTCTTCTTCGGCCTTCCTCGACTTCTACATTCAGACACACTCGCAGCGTAAAACCTTTTAGCCGTTCTTTCATCATTCATTCTCTCCACATGATCGAACCATCGTAAAAGACCTTTCTTAATAATTTGCGATAATGCTCTAATTTCGACATTAGTGCACTTTCAATTACTATCATACATGGTTTTTTCCACACATTCACCTGAGAGATCACATTTTAACAGCATTCAATGTACTAAAGCAGGAAAGTTAAAATAAAATTTATTTCTGACAACTACTTATATTATTAAATAATATAAAGTTGTCAGATTGATGCTCAACAGCAGCAAAAAGATATTTTAGTAGTAAGAATCTGATACAAAAAGTGATTCCAATGTTTCTGCTACTTTACATTAGTATAGCCCCTACCTATGTGCGTATATTGCACATAATAATATTATTAATGAGTCCGAAATTAATTGATGACGTAGATAGTACGTTCCTTGATTTGAGTCACCCGCCAAGAGTAATTTTTCATGTTTATTAATTACTTAAAAGCGTGCTATTCACGTGCTATTGCTAACGATTTGAGCGATCACAGTGACATTCGTTCGATACCGTGGTATCGATAGCCGAACATAGCCGATCTGAGCCGAGCGGGGCCGATGCACGCTATAACGCGGCCTTACGTCAAACGTCAAATCATCGCGCTTGTCTGATTTTTTATTATTTCGACTGCTTTTTCTCAATATTTGGCTTGCCGAAAACCGGCTAAATTATAATAAAGATTGAATGAAGATTTGTGCGAATAAGATATATCTCGGGAAATGGCTCGCGACTAGTATGCGCTCGTTTAATAATCCCGATCGATAACTTTTAACGCGTGTTCCATTGTGATCGCGAAAACGTTAAACATCCACGGGTAAGAAATCGTTATCACGTCGTTTATTACTGAGTCGGTACTGATCTGTGATTTGCTCAGTCAGCTATCACAATATTGGCGAACGGGGTGGTGTGGGTGTGGTGTGGTGTGGTGTGGGTGGTAGGTTGGGAAGGTGGAGGTTCTGCCGAGGACTGGCACTAGGGTACCGAGTACCCACTGTACAGGGCCAGAGATGTAGGCAGTGTACCTGATACCAACCGCAGCCAGGCTACACTACTGTAGTGGGTAGTGGGTAGTGGGTAGTGCTATACACCTGTAGGTACATACTCGGGCAGGTAGGTACCGGGGGCAGCAGGCAGTACCGTCCCGGGGTGGCACTGCCGCGCCGCACTGTGACGTCACCCCACCCCCCGCCACGTGGTCCACCTCAACAGGGGATCGTGCTTTAATATCGTGCATATATATTCAAACAGGTATGTTTACAATTATATGTTATACAATAATAATTGTAAATATATGATGGTATTATTTATTTTGCGTACTTAAAAGGATAAATTGAAAACGCGTATGGACATAGAAATGCGTCGTGTACTTGTGTACCTACCTACTATTCCAGTATAGAACTTTGTATAATAAATAAATAAGCTTGTAGGCTCGTTATAAATAAGTTACAAACAAGAGAAGCCACTCAAATGTCGTAACATCCTCGCCATACAAAAATATTCCGTGAATTATTCCGAACAAGTTAGCAGCGAGTCGGACGGGCGAAAGCTTTTACTAAAGTGGTCGTAAATATAAAGCGGGTCCCGTGGGACCAAATAAGGTAATTAGGAACACATCATTCCCATCCACAGAACGCATGGCTAATTAAACAAGGACAGTAATGTGACCAACATTCGGTAGAAATGTGACGGATAATTCACAGTTTAGCAGGCCTAGAGAAATGCCTTGAGAGCAAATTATTTAATCTACAAGTACTTACTACGAGTAATAAAACTCACGGTCAGTTTAATAACGCGTTACTTTTAAAAATACGTACTGTAAAATAATACTAGAAAAGATTCTGCGAATAAATAGATACTGATTTCTGAAATAAATCAAGACAAGATATCCCGGTTTGGTTTTGGTTTAATGGAATAATACTAAAAATATTGCAATTTTAGTAAACAAGAAGTACTAAGTTTGACGCCACGAAAAATTTAACATTTAAATTAGCTTATTTCAAGTTTGTATTGCGTTGTATGTTGCACGTAGAGGCACGACTTGTAATTTTAATGTATTTTTGCTTAAGTATAGTGAGAAAACCATTGCATCATTTGCGAAACAAAAATTGAGGTGAAGTAACATTGTGGCCAATAATAATACACGGCACATGAAATAAGATAAGTTTTTGAACCAAAAATACTTAACACACGAGTGAGCAAGCATGTTAAAGTAAGTGAAAAAAGGATACATAAGTAAGTAAGTACTATATATCAATATATTATGTATATTTTTTACTGGAAAATGCGAGATTACATCTCATATTAATAATATTATTTTGTCCTGTGGTCACGTAACATATAGAACGCACCATATTAGAAGAGAAAAATCAAATGGGTTTAAGAGCAAAATAAAATATTAATGTTAGATAATAAAAATTTCTATAAAACTACTCCCGACTTTTCCGTCAGAAAAGTTATATATATTTAATAAAACCGATTCAAATATTTTTACCCGAACAATTTTATCATATTCAAAACTATCAATTTTTTAATGAATTACACTGTATCAACACACGGTGAGATAGATATTTTTAATAAGAAAAAAAATTTTTATAATACCCAAATCATTTTAGCGGGCAAGAAATAACTATTGAGATAAATAATAATCTTACGTGTAAAAAGTAACATTTTGATGTAATAACCCAGTTTTTTGTAGTAAAAACCAAATAAATTATCTCATATTTATAAAATATCGAACACAGAACATGTTGATACCGTAAACTAAACATCGCACTCTATTAAAAGGCAAACGTCCGTGAAACTATAACTACTGGAATCATATTTTATTTTGTGTTTGTAAAAACTGACTGTAATCTGTAATCTGTAATGATGAAATGCAGACAGCCACAGCCGTGTTTATACTCACCAGTTCTAGTTACCAGAATTCTGATGTTTGGTCTATCATTTATACAGAAATACATTATTTTCAACTGTTTGGAGTGGAACTGCTTACTTAAATGATCCATTGTTTGTTTTTTGTGGTTTGAAATGATGGAATAAAAACAGCAGAAACTTGATATCTATAATGGTGTAATTAGATGGGCGACATAAAAAGTTGATGTCAAATGTCTTTACCAAAGCATCTTATATTATATAAACTACAAACTGTAATTTAGATAACAAAGTATTTACTAGAAAATTATTTTTGGCGAATGCTGAAAATGAATTTTCAGCTAATAAGTGCAACGAATAGTTATCGAATACACGAGGATATTGTGTTAATAACGATTATTATATCCTCTAAAGAAATAGAACGCCTATCACGATTCACAATGATGCTGAATATAAATATGGATAATTTATGTTAGAATAAATGACTACTTTTTACAGTTTATAGCATGAGATCAATGGAAGATACGTAATAGGAAATATTGTCGAGCAAATAATAATGATAATTATACTCATGACTGGTTGCAGTGCGAGCGATGACTGTGATTACGAGTACTTTACTATTATGTATCTATCTCCTACGAGACACGAAATATGAATAAGACAATAAAATGACGAAGTGATGATGGGTGGAAGAGAAAGGAAATGTGGAGTTATATCGTCCACTGGTCACAAGTTTGGCGGAAACTCCAAGTCTCCGCAACTACACACTATCATCCGCGGGACATGTGTCACCAGACCAGAACCATTCTGCCCTAACGACACTAACTCGGTCATTCTGATGCGATCAAATGGTTAAATTATAGTTTTACAAAGTATCGAGAATCTGCATTGGCCTCGAATGTACCAACAAGTTTCAAAAACGGTTTCCGAAACTCTAAAATTGGTCACTGTCGACCACTTGCGGTTGCGATTATCTCCGGTTATAGTAATGATTTCCCCCGATATTTGGGACATTAACCGATCACATCACGACGGATTGTGACCTAAATAATAAGACAGAACACGCCGCCAATTATTTATTCCGTTCGATACAGTTGCATTAGCATATGCAAATATCTACCTACGAACTACGAGATCTGTCTACCTCCAAAGTCGCGTGTCGGTGCCTCGTTGTATCGGGTTTCCCGACAGGTGAACACAGAATAGGTGGACATTACTTCAATACAAACAGACAAACAGTTATTAGCATAAATTTCAACTCGGTAGATTCACCAAATGATAACGTCCATTATCCCGCAAACGAGAGCAGTACGTAGCTTATAATAAAAGCACATGGTTCTCATTTTCTCTTGTTAAAATTGAATGAAATTTGTAATTGTAAAGCCACAATAGCACGTGGGATGGAGAATGGAGACTGGAGGAAGGAGACAGTGTGCGTGGTGGAGTATGTACATTACAATTGTACATAGCTAATAGTATGGTAATCCGCGCATGTAGGCGAGCTCGGTGCTCGGTCCCCAGAGGCAGCTCACGACACGAGGAGTATCGTGGTCCACTATCGCCGGGAAAACAGTTATGTTGGCAACATCGACAGCCTCTAGGTGGCCCGACGGCCCGACTGATCAATCCCAGTATAATATAGAACAATACTCGAGTTCTTTGTACGAAAACCAGTTGGTAAAAATGACAGCCGATTGTGGTAACGATATTTCGCTTATAAACGCTTACCGAGACCTAACAAAAACAGCGGGAGTTATTATTATTAGTAAGTATTCCGTAATTTACTATAAAAATAATACTTACAAGATTCTTTGCGCCGGTTTTGTTGTGATCATAATTACGAAACACAATACTTTCGAAAGATGCATTCAACAAAAACTGTGAAACTAATTACAATATTTCTGAAAACAATAGAGTATCTATTGTAATTCCGATACAAATATATTCCCAACTCGAGAGTAGACAAAAGCGAGAATTAACCCAGGGAAAAGTCGTTTGACAATATTGATTCTCAGCAACAATGTATAATCTCGTACGTCTATAGGAGTATTTTGTACGATATCGCGCTCTCCGCGCTCCGCCTCCGTAGCAAATAGTGAGCCACGGGTAAAGTAATTTTCACACTCGTTTCTCCAATAACCGGACTTTTTCTCGTAAAATGTAAATCGCGAGCATTTTCTATTATGAAAGCGACCTTGCACGGCGCACGGCGCGCGAAGGAAGAGTTTGCTGGTGGATCGCGAATGATTAATGGCGTATGGCCACCGAAACCGCGAATATTCAGAAGGCCGAGGGAATCAGCGGACGTTGCTAACAACTCTCAATTTACCCACAGAATATTAAAAAATCCACTAAAAAAAGGAGGTTGATTATCTCAGTGTCAGTTTCCAATGACGAGGACAGCTGTACACTAAAATACTAGTAGATCGGTATTTATAGTTGTAAGGACACAGCGGCGCTACAAAAAGTAATGTTAGAAAAAAGGTTTCATCGCAAAAAGTGCTGAATACTATTGAAGTTTTTAAATTATCGTTTCCTCACACTGAAGACTCGTGCCTTTATTTAGAACAACATTTAATTAGAAAAGTACCAAACTTCCAACTCTGTGGGAGATATTGCGCATATATCGCGAAGCTAATTATACCTACATCCGTACCATAATATAGGTGGATACATTCGTATCACGGTTTTTCTAACTAAAATGAACAAGAACAACGGAGTAACGTTAGCCAAGTTCGGCAACTTTGTGCAGCGGTTTTGTGTCGAGTAACGGATATTCGCAGCTGTATGCGCTCTGTAGCCTGGCTGCTGCGCTGACTGCTGGTTCAGGTCGGTACAGTGTATAGTGTAGAGAGGTAGGTAACTGTAAGAAGATGCTGCACGCTGCACCTCCCGTCTCGTCCCGTGGGACCACTTTCCGACAAGAGACTAGGTAGGTAGACCCATAAAGGCTCGGTCGGGTCGCGGTCGGGTCGGTTGGAATGTATGGAGCCGAAACGTCTTCAAATGGGATTCCAGATCTTATCTCGGTATCGAGTATCGAGGGATTTGTCCCTAAGGAAGGTAGAGCGTAGGCTAGTCATTCTGACTAATTATAATAAATAGTTTTGTATTTCTGTTAGAGAAACATAGTTTCAATCGTTTCAATACATATTAGGCAAGTATTTACTATGTTGATACTCATCAATAATTTTACGAACGATTAAATTTCAACGGCTGCTATTTTAAGCGTTGAAAGAAAAATGCTAAGTTATTAATATGTACCTCCTTCAGAAAAGACAGTTGAAAAATATTACTCTGAGACGCAGTTAAAAAATTACCGATTTTTTTTTGTAAAATTTCACAATAAAAATAAACTACTGAGAGGAGAAGAAATTACCAGGAATACCGAGATGGACATATTGGGATCATCATCGTCGTTATTGTCATCTGAAGAAAGCTAACTAATATGCTGCATTGCTAAAACTAGCTGCTTTAGCGTCCCGTACAGCAAAGAAAAATGTATTCCTAAGAATTTCTACCTTAACACCAGTTTTCAGTGATTCTACGTTATTTATCGTTCTTTTCAACTCTATAAATAAAAAAAGAACCTACAGAGAATTGAATCAGTCCTCAGTAAAAAAGCACTTTGATATATTAATATTTGATTAACACCTTTTTGTTTATATACCCAAGACAAGATTAAAACCGCACTAGAAAGTTGTTTTGTGTATTACCCAAAACTATTGAATTCAACTACATATTGTTGCACATCGCAGCTCCTATCCTGCGCTCCCTACCTCCAAGGCTTAGTACTAGTTAAGCTATAAAAGCTGTTTTAGTTCTTATACAAGTATTTTACGTTTTAGGAAAACAACTTTTATGGCAAGTTTCCCAATTAAATAGGTACATTAGATTTCTAGAATAAAGCGCTATTATGGCTTTCTTCCAAAAGCCACCCAACACAGCCGCTAATGTTTCGATCTCTCTGCAACCAGTGAATATATTATAATACAATATCGTTATTCGCTGCAACACAATGTTTACTCTGGCCTAGTTACGTTTTTGTACAGCGCATTGTTTATTGTAAAGAGTTTACCTGTCTGATTTAAGACGAAACAAAGTAGTTAGACATCGCGTACTAAAGTAGGTACTCAGTCATCATCACACTAGTATTCGGTACTCGTGGACTAAATGGACGGCGAATGTAATTCATATTTTATGTTAACCAAGATACAGACATTAATATTTTTTTACAAGCTACAAAGTCCATACGTTTAAGTTCATAAGTTAAAAAAATAATAAATAAAAACCTATTCAATCTTATGATATAATTTTCTAATATTTCAATTTGTAAGTACTATTTCTAATGAAGTCTAAGCGGCTTGTGCTTAGAAACTGGAATCAAAGACAAAGCAGGGATTCGAACTGGGGATCTACAAACTGAAGGCCACCACGGGTTCGATATAATGATAGTTACTTATAATACCGTGCATTTAGACAAGTACAAATAGCCACGTGCTTTCATTTCATCCTTTCTGTTACGGATTATAAAAAAAGGCCACCAAATGAATTATACAAAAATCTGTAATTTCCGGAAGTTCGAAATTCATTTGCAAAATTAAATTTCTCACCACGCTTTATTATAGTTCTTCTAGGAGGTTGTACTGTAATAATAATACTTACAGGTAAACAAAATGAATCAATATTCACTCTCATATATCACAAACATTCTCATCATATTTGGATGGCGACAAATTGAGACGCCATTAGTTACTTTCTCGAATATGTCGCCATTATAATTTTTTAATTTAACATTTTTGTTATGAAGAAAGTCCGATTACACAAATTTCTGCTGAATGCATAAAGCCTTAAAATAAATGGATACGTACAGTTTTACAGTTAGTTAGTACATAATATATATTTAATATGAACGTCCGCGAGTATTTATTCAACAAGAAGATAATAACAATACAAAATCAGTAACAGAAATATTTAAATAAAAAAATGATGTAAACATTGATGTTGTGTATTTTTCGTTAATTTGTATAACAATGGAACAGTATAACACAAAGAGGACTTTTCTTGGTTTATGTTCCTACATATTGTACATATACAAGTTAGTTTAGTATTGCAAAAATGTTTTATGAGTAAAATAAAACAAACAGCGATGTTTTTATTTTTGAAACAAACACAAACAGGAATATAAACGGTTTCATCTGATGTGTTGATAAACACAGAAAGATTTGTGTTACTTAATACAGATTCTCCTTTACCGAAACGATGAAAAATTTATCTGTAAAGAGAGTGCGCGGTCACGTGACCGCGGTTATTTCTCCATGCAATCGTATTTCTCGATTTTCTCCCTGGAATTTAGAACTCGAGCAAATATTTGTTTACACGTTTTAGATAATGTCTACCACTTTATTTACAAAATACCTCAAAATGATCAATATACAGTAAAAACGGGCTTCTGGTCGGTATATGAATCGTGTGAAAAAATCATGCTCTAGTGCTACATAAATTCCACGGGGAAAATTGAGGATTATACGATTCTGTAGAGGAACGGTGCGAGTCACGGTGTCAGTGCGTCCTCCTAACGCTAAACCAGAACTACATGTGAATATGTGATTAAGTATATTGTTCAAACTAGTATAATGCAAAACGTTATTTAAAATGAGTTTAATATTTGAAATATGAACCTATATTTAAATGCCTTTCACTCTAATTTAATATACTTAATGTGATGTTAATATAGGAACTTATATGAAGTTCAATTAATTTGTCATCAGTCACTGCTAAAACCCAGTTGGCAACATTTTTCTACAATTTGTTGTTATACTTACAATAATAAACTTAACGGGATATCAATAAAGTACAATTAATTTAAGTAAAAATTATAATTTTCGCATACCTACATAATATATTCTTATTGGTATCATGAATTTGGCTGTAACGTTGACAGTTTTTAAAACAGGACTGAATGGAAATAAACGAATAATTATACACAGTAATATCCTCGGATTGTACCAGGGAGAGGTCTACAGGCTACAGGCTACAGGGCTGCGAGCGGATGTGAGTATGTAGATATGTATATTATCAGCTGAAGTGAGCTATACTGCACCCACACTGGTGTCTGGTGTATGTATATTCTAGTGTAGAATGCAGAGCGGGTAGCGCCGGACACCACCAGCGGTACACGGTACACCGCCAGCCACCGCCACCGCCACCCGCCAGGAGAGCAGACAGGTACAGCGGTACAGGTTCACAGTATGCTATACACACTTCCCGGTACCCGGTACCCAGGCGGACAATGACCCTCGGACCGAGACACAACGACGTGCCATCCGCACCATTACCAGACTAACTCATCGCCACTAACACCAAACTTCAGATTCGCCAAATAATGCCACTGTTACGCAACTGCAGAAGCTTTACAGAATCTGATGACACGAAGAGAATTTATTTATAATCACGCGTGAGTAGGCGTCGGTCGTCTGAGCGCGGCCGTGCGTAAAGCGCCTCTAGAAAGTTTACAAAAAAACTGCGGAGAATCTCATTCTTAGCTCGGGATTTCACGAACTAAGCACCGCAAAAAATATAGATGTTGGATGCGTGTACAGTTTACATTTACAGTATAGGTACCTACACAAACACGTGCCATTTAGATAAGTCGGAACTGGGGAGAGAAGAGAAAGGATAACCTAATTTTCGGAAACAAGTTGGCCAGCGTCTGGTTTGTGGAGTGCAAAGCGGTGCACACAATGGACACCGCTGTTACACAATACGCTAAATGTTCCTTGTGAATTGTGAACCCTCTCACGAGAATCAATAACGGTGCATTGAACCTCACTCACTCTGTGCCAGGTTATAGTGAACTCTTGGCAGAATATAGTTCATTGGTAGTCTCTAATTGTCTCTTCATGAATTGTGAAACATTTTGAACTAAGTATGAGCCTTTGAAGAAGAACGTAATTTTAAAAAAGCTATATTATTTTTCATAGCAAATACTTTGCTCTTACACGTATTTATTTATTACATTTGCATACATTTATGGCAAGTAGAATCTTCTTCTTCGAGGTCTCAATCTTGGATTGGTCTGAAGCGAGGTTCTACATCGTGCTTTCCACTGCGCTCTACCCTCCGCAGCCCTTTTCAGCTCAGTATATGAGTATGAGTATAATAATATTACAGTTCGATTATTTGGCATAAATCAAGCAAAACATGCAAATAATCATTTTACAATTATTGAAAAGAAAATTAAAGAGAAAAGATTTTTTAGGTGTTTATTAATTGGTGACGTCGAGATTCGAAAAATCTTAACTTCGATTAAGTAAAAAAGGGGAATTAACAATGCAACCAAACAATAAAGGCCAAATTAATTTCGACTTTAAATAAATAATCAATAAATAAAAATAATCCTGGAGAAGATGTCTATAGTGTTCAGTTCTATTTAAAAAATATTATTACTCATAGTAAATCATTGTTTTTAGGAACAAGACTTAATAACATAATAAAAGTATGAATTAATACATTTTAAAAAAGACTGTGCATATATATATATATATATAAATATATATATATATATTAAGATAACTAGGTAGGTACTTTTGAATGAGTTAATTGCTGACAAATAATCCTTCAATTATTTATGCTATGAAAATTGTGTTTAGCGCAAAGATTTTATAGTTAAAGTGCAAAGTATACAAGACGTCTATAGAAGACTATTGTTTACTTTCGTCACGAAATGATCACGATGAAATCAAGACCGATTAACTGCGTAAGATCACGCTGCAGCTGTTGGCAGTTGGCTGGGAGGAGGAGAGAAAGATTTACTAATTTCTCTCTTCGGACACCGAGAAAAATGAAAGTGAAGATCTTGGCTATAAGATGACCGCCACACGACGAGGTGGAGAGGAGAGGTACCAGGTACCAGGTACCTAGAAAAGATGGTGAGATTTGGTCTTGGAAAGCTGGTAGGCGGTAGGCGGTAGGTGGTAGGTGGAGTATCGAGTACCTACTGTGGTCACCTGCGCAGGTAGGTACAGAGGTAGAAAGGGTCTCGGTCATTATGAAACACGAGAGAGGAAGTACTACGTCTACTATTATAGCAAGCTGGTTTCAAGTCCAATCGGTAGATCATTTCTAATAAGTTATTTGAAATGTTATTAGTAATAACATTAAATACATTGATATGAAATATATTATATTAAAACGTTTTTTAAGTCGTCAGTCAACGCATCCATAATGTTTAGCATCCAGAGTGTTTACCATCAATAGGTTACCTTTAGCAATTTTTTTGTTAAGAATTGAAGTTTTTCTTTTTTTATTATTTTACTAAAATTTTTTTTTTTTAAAAGCGATTACAAGAAATAATGTACAAGACATAATGGCAGACATATTGCTATTTAGGAATACAAGGCGATTTCTCGCAAAAATAGCGCTTTATAAATCATCCAGAAATAAATCAATATTCTAACAAATCCTTTAATGATTACATTATTCCCTACACACTTAGTTTAATTAAATTTAAATCGTTGTTTTTTTTTACAGTTCATTCGAATGAAAAGTTAGAATCATGTATGGTGTAAATAATTTACGTATTGTAAAAACACACGAAGAAAGTAAAACAATAATGGGATAATTAACTCACGACACTACTAAAGTAGACATCGTAAAACGTATTACTATAATCTACTAGGTACTATTTTCGTAGGTAAAGATGCATGGATGCTGAGGAAACAAGATATGTTTATAAAATTCTATCCTTCATATGTATAGAGTTATATTCATGTATTTGGTTTAAAATAAAATATATTTTTGGTTAATATTGGAGTCCTTCGTTACTAAAAATACTTATTTAAAAAAATTCCTTTACATACTTATACATACTTATTATTAAATGCATAATTTCAAATCGAAAGCCTCTGACAAAAATACAACATTTTATTTTTATTTGGACGCTTTCAATATCGTGCTTAAAAAATCAATTACGGTCGACAAAGCGAGTACAATGAAAAGTAAGTACCCTAGTAGGTAAGTAGTTGTGCATTATTATTTGAATTAGGGGAGATTGTGCCCTCATCCTAACTTGTTTGATCAGCATTTTATCAACATCAAAAAAATCACTTACGAATACGAAATCATAAAAAATACAAAATAATGTAAACATTAACAAAACTATGTAATAAGTCTCCTTATGATGCACTAAAATAGAACAGATCGAGAGAAATCTCTCCCAGCTGGGCGCACTCGGTTTATTATAATTTTACCTTTATATAATAAATCATCAACAACGTATTTACTTTAAAAAAGAAGCACAGTGATTTTATGCAAATTATACACTCTTACACGTGGCACTTATGATTCAGAAAAAATGAATTTATTCACGAAACACAATAGAATCTTATGACAAGATACAATACAGCCCGAAGCGAGACACAGCTCTACAAACTGCTGGTTTTGTCCGACTGACAGCTGAGTTTAGTTTAGCGAATATCCGTTAGAGTGCTGATCTGTTTAGTTTGGTGAACGGTCGTCAGAGCGCCGAAGCCGGTCCTCCCTCCCCCCGCGAAACTTTTATACAAAAGTTCTATGCGGCAAGTCCCTTCTCCTTTCCCCTCCCCTTGACACGCCCAGTCTAGCGGATAGTGCATACAGGATAGGGAGAGATAATAGATGGATAATCGTAGGGGGGAGTTACCGGATCCAGGGAGCCAGAACATTTCAAATTATTTTATTTATTTATTATAAACGCCAAATTTTATTGGATACCTACTATTTTTGTGGAAAATGTTTTTGTTCGGTTGGAGTAAAAAATATAAAATAATTCACAATATTATACTATTTTATTCAAACAATGTTTAAATATTTTATTATTCGAGTCAAATGTTTTAACATTTTTTTAAGCCAAATAACAGTTTTTATTATTACGGATACGTTTTGCATCAGTACCTACCTATGAAGTTTTTATTTGTTTATTTATTCTTTGAATTTCTGAATATTTTTTTTATAAATATCCCTAGTAATAATATCAATAAAAAGTTTTCTCTAAACATTGCGGTAGGTGCGGTGCAAACCTTTAAGATTCAAATAACAAGGAAAAGAAACAAAATGACATTAGACGATTGAGGAATTTTACATGTAAGGTCATGTAAAATTCCTCTCAATAAATTGAACCGGGTTGTGGTCTAGTGGTAGAGAAGCAGACTCCGGATTGGAATCCCTAGATTCGAATCCTACTCCACCACAACTTGTTTCCTGCTTTTTGGCACAGTTATTTCGGACCATTATATATTTGAGTGTATTATAAGAACTCAAATGTTTGAATACGAATTAAATAAATAAATATATTTTTTTACTTCTCCTGGTTAATGATCCCTGCATAAAATGCATTCCTTTCCATACTTGTATGCTATCTACTACCACTACCCACTATTCTCGACTCTCAACTCTCAGCTTGAGAGAGGCTAGGAACACGAAGTTATGAGACACGGAACAGACACGTGGGTCACGAGTGACTCACGTGGCGGGAGACGGGAATAAAACGATCGAGTTTGTAGATAATATTAAATCTGCTAATCAGAATCAGAGGATAGGATTACTGAACTGTGGTTATATTATTATGACTGATGTCCATAGATGATAGAATTCATTTTGGTGTCAATATGAAATATTTAATTAAATGATTCCTCTCACAATTTTTTCATTTCTGATACCCCGAACTGGAGCCGAAGTGTATAACTGATCATCTTGCCTTTTTGGAATAAATTATAAAGTTACATTGCAGTTAGCAACCTACGAACTATTTTGTTCGGAAATTCGAAAGAAAGAAATGATGGGAGAAACATATCGACGCTCCTACGTATAATATCGTAACCCACAAATCGTCGATTTTTAGTTTTTGGTGGATTTCTTCTGTATTTAACTATATCTTTAATTCTACCAAAAAAAATAATTTTGCCAATAAAAAGGGCTTTTTTGGGGCGTAATTTGTCGTATCTACAACCAATGCATATGAACGAAAATATTTTCAAATGCTCCTCCTGTAAAATCGCATTTTGTGGGTTACGATATTATACGTAGAAGGCGTCGATATTTGCTCGGATCACCAATAAGTATTAATAAATTATATCGCATTGTCAAATAAATTTGAAGACCTTCACGATACGGAGGTTCCAGGTTCGATTCCTGTACCTGTTTCCTGTACCTACTGTACACTGTACCTAAGTCATATAGGTACGCGTCATATTTTGAGCGATGTTTTCTACCGGCATTTATTGTACCTATGTAGGTACAAGTTATTACTTTACCATGGTAAGTGCTTGTAGAATGCAGAAACTAAATGCATTATGCATATGCAAGTCACGTGACCTTAGTACTTGGTCATTACAACTATCGATTTACGGTTCTTAGGGCAAAGGTTCATGCGGGCAGGAAATTCTTCTGTTCCAAGCCGAGTCAGTTAACACGGTGAGTTGGAGGGTGGAGGGTGGAGGGTTCAGCCTTCCCTCCCAGCCTACAGCACGATACTCGCACTCGATATACCTACAGTTACAGTCACTATCACTAATCACTAATAACCCCCCGAGAGCCGATTGTTAGTTAATACAGATCACAGGTTGTAAATAGGGTGGACAGCTTTATTCTTAGAACAGGTAAACCATTGAAACTTGAACCTTGAACGTACCTGCTTACTGTTTTAATATTGTTTGATTGTCTAGGGAACTGAGAAAAGTATACAATTATCAATTAAGTAGGTAAATATACAAATCTAGTAAGTGAAAATTTGGATTATACAAATACTAAAGTACACACATAAAATTGTGAATGCTTGTTTTTTTTTTGGCGTCATGTGAGTAGGAACTCCCTCTACCTCCCCAGAACCCACCCTTGTGTGGTGCGGGGTAGGTGTGGGGTGTGGGGTGTGGGGTGTGGGGCGTGGAGTTGGTATGGAGTAGGATAACTGTCCCTAGTCCAGACTGCAGACTGCGTGTCTGCTGGTTCACTTAACAAACAGGGCCAAATTATATTACTAGACTTATACAATCACGCTTCTGTTCGATGTCTAAATCGTGTGAAAAATAATTGCTCTAGTGTTGAACTCCTGGGAGAAAATCGAGGACTACGATTGTATGCAGAAACAGTCGCAGCGCGTGACAGCACGAAATTCGAAAGGAGAAATCTTTATTAATTTCTTAACCTTTGTTTTATATGTATAGAGACAGAAAGGTTTTTTTTGCCTACGTAGGTACCTCGAATTCCATACTGTGATACGGACGAAGAGGGGAAGACTTTTCCATCCGAACTTCATGCTTCATGCCTGTTTCTGTACTTACATCTTACAATGTACATTGTGCAGACAGCGCAGCGCCAGTGTCCAGTAATAATATAGGGCAATACAATACGCAATACCTAACAATGTTGTTGCAAGTTGAAATTGTACGATAATGTAGGGCCCTATACAGATACAGGACTAGAAGTCGCATTATACAGGATCTACGGTACAAAATCACGGTCAAGTGTCGCATGTGACTTTTAGTCCAGCATAGGGCCTCAGTACCCACATTATTATTACTGCCTATAAACTAACTATTAAAAAATGTATAATGGAGGTGGGTCGTACACAAAAAATGGAGGAATGGATTAGCCCAAGCAAATAGTCAGGGGGTTTTATGACTTTAATTTAGATTTAGATCATATATCCATATATTATTCGTATAATTAAAAAGTACAACAAGTACTTGAAAGTGGACATGTGAAGAGTCGGAATAATCGGCGTATGCGCATGAGAAGATGTATGAATGTAGAGGAAGCAAAAGAAGTATGTCAGGACAGAGTGGTAGGGCGTTCTATCCTCTCGTGATGATTAGTTAGTTAGTTAGTTGGTTATTAAAAAAATATATATATTGCCGAATTTGATTAGCCATACCTACTGAAAATTTAATTCATACACTATTACTGAAATTAAGATTTAAATTAGGATATACTCATTATAGATAATGTAAAATGTTTTCCTGTGAAAAAACACCATTTTGAATTCAATTCATACATTATTTGCTAAGTAAATAATTTAAAAAATAATGTGAATACGCACTCCGATTACCCGATGAATCTATACTTTGTCGGGAACATAAATTGTAAATAATTTAGTAGTTCGTGAATCGTGCAATGGTTGGATGTAGTGGATGTAGTGAACGGTGTCAGGTCACGAATATTTCCTCCAAGACACGAACTAGTGAGAGTTAGGGGAGCCGTAACTAGTTTCAGGAGAACTTTTCATGACTGAAGGAATATAATATTGTGAAAAGGCAGTGGTAAAGTTCACCATTCTACCCCTACCCCCTACTAATGGTAAGGAAGTTTTAGTTTTGTGTATAAAAGACACGATTTCCTAATATTTAGTATTATTTCTTGAGAAAGGTCGCTTGCGAAAGTCCTTGGTAACTTTTTATGGTATTGATAAACTAAATTTTATATGACCAGAGGAATTATTGAAACTTAGTCATTATCATTTGACAGAAACTAATAATACCTATCTCAAGTCATTAACTATAAATTTTGGGGATATAAAATTTATTGTTATTTCAAAAATACTTTTATTTTATGTACCTATCTATTCTCTTCTATTAAACGTAAAGTAAAAGCGCTTCATTTTAATTATTAACACTTTTATATATTAAGAATATTATTGATCACTTACATCAAATTATTGCAAATATTGTATAATGATTAATGATATAAACCTCGTCTGTAAAGTGTAGCCTTTTCCCCTTGAGGTAAATAAAAGATTTTTAAAAATATCAAGATACTTGGTGCACCGATCCAGTACCCTTAGTGCCCTATGCACCAGTGGGTGCGGATAAAGGAGAGTAATATTAGTAGCACATAAAAGTTTAACAGTAAGGACCACGAGACTTTTATAATAAAATGCAAGAGCTTAAAAAAAAAGAAGCAAATTGTTTCCACGTAACTATAATGGTAGCTGCTTTTAATAAGCGTAGGTACTTACTTCTCTCATAAAAAATCAGCTTATTGTGTAAAAAATACTAATTAAATTGGTCTCTATTTATTGATCATGTTCGACTAGTACTTGAAAGTGGACATGTTGTGGAGAGTCGGAATAATCGGCGTAAGAAGGGGACATGTGAAGAGTCGGAATAATCGGCGTTTGTGCACAAGAACAAGGAAGTGTGTCAGGACGGCGGCGTTCTATCTTCTATCTTCAGAGTGGTATGGCGTTCCATCTTCTCTGCCGACCCCTACGGAGATTTTTTTGGCATTTGTCACATGGTATCCTCTCCCGCGAACCAAACAGGAAGTCGTATTTACATAACGGATGAATATTCGCACTAAAGGTCCATATTAACTTTTCTCTCCGCACAAAATAATCCATATTCACTCCTCCGCGCGCTAAGTAATCCTCTGCAATTCTAAAATACCTTTTTACAAAAAAACCAAAAATTTATTTCATAACAAAGCAATTTACAGTGACACTCACTTCTCCAGACCCACATAAGGATTCTCTCGGCAAATTTTAGTGGTTCTATTGACTTTCGACCCCTGCATAAAAAGGTCCCGGCTCACCTTAACATTTCTATTCAAACATCAGAACGGTGCGCGGCCGTATTTCCGAACAACCCGCGTCCCGGGTCAGCTACCCATCTGCCCCTCACAAGCTAATTTCGCACAATCTATATCTCCCTCGTCAACGGGAACAGTTTTCTCAATGTAACTTTCTTTCTGTCCTCCGGACTCATTTAACCCCTAAATTGAGACGCCACGGCTTGGCACATATTTTTTTGTAACCAGATGACACACGCGGAAGCCGAGCTCACTGTTCGTTCTCCCATTGTTCTCTGAATCGTCCGAAAAACATATTGAATTTTTCGGCAGCCACCATGTTACCAGTTCCTAGCTAAATTTATTCGAGTTCTGGTCGGCCTTTTTCCGTGTAATTGGCCACAAAACAAATTCATTGACCCGTAATAACCTCATCAAGACGACCAAAAATAGCTCTCATCTTTGAGTAAGACCAAACCATAGCTCTCAAATGCTTTTCCGTTTCTAATTAAAATCTTTTCTACAGAATATCGCCTTTGTTAAAAATAAAATACCGTTCTGCCCGAGCCGTCTTCTCGAAGTTTCTCCTACGTAAGTTTCTTCACCAATATCGCTTTTCTGCCATTACTTTTATCATTTTTCGTTATACTAATTTCGTAATCCTTTCCTAGAAAGGAGAGCTTTGGTTTACCCCCAAGAACTTGATTCTCCCGCAAGAGCGTCGTTTCACCCTAAGGCGTTGGTCCACCCCGCCTGTCGGCCTGGCAGTCCATAGGACCTGAAACCGGTTACCCAGGTTCTCCCTGTTTCGTACAACATATGCCGATAATCTTCCAGTACTTCGTCCACCCCGGTTCGGCCTTGGATTCATCAACGTGACCTCCTACACGTAGCAACCCATAAGCAAGCCTCTCAAGTCTACGTCAAGGTAATACCTACACCTGCTTCCTTCGTCGTCGTCAGTCACGAATGGTACACTCTCGGTCGTGTTCTTTGGTCCCCTTAAACCTTACTGTAATAACATGGCCTCAAGGGTCACGCCCGATTTATTAATAATTGTTTCATACTATTAATCACTTCTTTGTACAGGAAAAAAACCTTATAAACTTGGCTAAGGGTCACGCCCGATTTATTAATAATTGTTTCATACTATTAATCACTTCTTTGGTACAGGAAAAAACCTTATAAAAACTTGTCTAAGGGTCACGCCCGATTTATTAATAATTGTTTCATACTATTAATCACTTCTTTGTACAGGAAAAAAACCTTATAAACTTGTCTAAGGGTCACGCCCGATTTATTAATAATTGTTTCATACTAATCACTTCTTTGTACAGGAAAAAAAACCTTATAAACTTGTCTAAGGGTCACGCCCGATTTATTAATAATTGTTTCATACTATTAATCACTTCTTTGTACAGGAAAAAACCTTATATAAACTTGTCTAAGGGTCACGCCCGATTTATTAATAATTGTTTCATACTAATAATCACTTCCTCGTACAGGAAAAACACATACAAATTTGTCTAAAGGTCACGCCCAATGTTCTAATAATTCCTTGCTGTCGTTAATTGCACATTGTATTTGTCACAATTTATTATCCTGTATAAAATTATCTTAATCCAATAAACACGATTCTTATGGGTATTACATACATGTCTTTGATTTCTTTTGGACCTATCTGACTCATCCGATATCGAAATATTCCTAGAACTCCCGACAGAACAAACCTGAGATTAAAAAGAGTACTTGTATCCACAACTACCAAACTGGCTGGAAATTTCGACCTGCAGAAACAAGCCCCGTGGACGGCCGGAGACCAAAGTTGATAATGAAGAATTGAAGGCTATTGTGGAAGCGGATCCATCGCAAACCACGTCCGAGTTAGCTGCAGGCTGCGGTGTTAGTGATAAAACTGTTTTAATCCACTAGAAGCAAATTGGGAAGGTGAAAAAGCTTGAAAGGTGGGTACATCACGAATTGAGTCAAGCAAATCTAGCAAAAGCTAGACCACACACTGCACAACAGACGGCTACCAAATTAGAAGAGCTTCAATTGGAATGTCTAAGACATCCACCGTACTCTCCGGACCTTGCCCCAACAGATAACTATTTTTTTCGAAATTTGGATAACTTCTTGCATGGGAAAAAATTCAACTCCGATGGGCAGTCCAAACCGACTTAAAAACAACTTTATGTTCTTCCCATACAAAACGCCACCATACATATTTTATATTTATGAAGGACTAATATTATGTATTCATTCAACAACAACTGTTAACATACAACAACTTACTGTTGTATCTTCCTACTTACTTTGGATGAAACGAATGAGTTTTCTTTTGAGAAATATTTAATACGATTTAGAAACAAAGTTTTTGATTTGATGAGAATATTATGTTTAGAATACAGCATCATCAGCACCAGCCAACTAGCGCCAGCAGAAATGTTTCGTCATAAATTTCGTGAGACGGGAGAAAAATCCAAGCGTTTCTAGAAACAAGTTTATTTAGAGTGGGAGACTCAAATATTATCCCAGATTCATATAAGATATTTATTACATTTCACAACTCCAGTTGACTCATCTTCTTCCTTTACTTAGAAAGTGGAGGACCATTCGTGAGACAGCAAATTATAAATACTCCTCAAAATAACTTTATACAACGCAATACTTATAAAAGTATAACAAATTATATAGTTCAAAGAAAAAGAAGGTTTTTATCGCTCCATGTAAAATTTTAAATAACATAAATTATTTGTATAGGTCAGTAACTTGTTTAATTTTGCGTAAGACTAATCATCTTGCCTTGATGTAATAAAAATTATCAAGATCATCTACAGATCAAGCATAAACGCAGGGATGGTGGGTTGGGACTTCAAACCTCGTGGTACCTAGTTATTTCAAAGCCTGACTGCGACACGGTACAAACTCCTCACACTTAAATGCGCATAATACTATACTAATATATTAGCCCTGAAGATAGACACTGCAATGTGCTCCAAAACGTCGGAAACACAAAGCACACAAACACGACATAATAACCCATAAAATCGTAATCTGTATTCTAATTGCCGTGAAATCTTACGAACTTTCAATACAGGGTTATTTGATATGAATAGTAAATTGGTATTTGAATAAATCTCAATGTAGGGTTAAGGAATAGGGTGAATTTAAATATTTCTCTTACTCTGAAGTTAATTTATAGCGGTATTATAGAAATATATAATTTAAACAGGTTTTGTTACAATGAAGTGTAAACCATCAATGTATCAAGAAATATGACCTTGGATTATGAATATTATTTCATTAATACTAATAAATTCTTTGTTAAGGCGCATAAGTTAAATAAAAATGACAAAACGTATAAATCTGAGATTCGCTTTGGTCTATCTTTATACTTTATACTGGTCAATTACTGCGTGTAACTACATTTTCTCATATTTACGAACAACAGGTGCTATCAACATCAATTTTCCGAGCTTTCCTAAAATCTAAAGGCATTTTAGTTACATTAGATGTTGTTAATATATATTGGGATCCAGGAGGTTGTGATATAATAATAATATGGTAATTAATTCTTAAATCCAAAACTTGACGTTTACATTAATATAAGGAAAATGAACCATAACGTTAAAAGAAGTACCCGATAGTAAAAAAAATATATAAAAATCGTATAAATTAACGTCATTACCCACAATATTATAATAATGTACGTAACCCAATCTCATATTAAATCTGTAACAGTTAAGTTTCTAATCACAGTTTTCGGAGATATCATTTATCTCTTTTTTGTCTATTAAATATATTCGTATTGCATAGAAAGACAGGTTTTATGATTATCGAGTGGGTAGATTTGGTAAAATTTTAGTGGTCCCCACTTGGATAGGCTATTTTTTAAAACGTAGTCATTACTAATGCGTCAAATTTATACTTGACTTTCTTCTTCTATCATTTCAACCGAATTCTGTATTGGATGTTACATTGGTAAAATTGATCTTTTTTTTAAATATGAAGATGTGTAATGTTAATATATTAAAACGCAACTTTTACCTGTAAATAGATGTAGAAAAAGAATACTATTGATAAATCAGCTATTTTTTCAGTTCTCGTCAATCACACTAACTTCGTGTCGTGGTACATGTCCCGCACTACCTCTAGCAGGCGCTGGGGGGCTGGGGATGGAGCCCGGGGGCGTAGCCACGTTCAGCCACTCTCCCAGTAGAGGAGGGTGGCCAGGCCGTGGGCGAGGACGAACCAGTGCAGCATGCTGCTCATGTCCCACACCACCTCCAGCAGGCGCTGGTCCCCGGGCAGGGGCGGCGGGTAGAGGCCGGGGGGCGGAGGCTTCAGTGGCGCGGGGCACGGGGGCCCCGGGGCCGCGGGGCTCGGGGCCCGAGGGGGCAGGTCCAGCCGCAAGTTCAGCGCAGACAACAGGTACTGCTGCATCTTCACTTAGTTACTAACTGCCAGCAATATACCTTGCAACCTCACTAGATATTTACAGACATAATACTTATTTTTCTTCGTCTGGTTTTCTTCCTAAGATCAGGCATTAACTTCTTGCAAGTTCACGTGATCCTGAGCGCTACGCAAGAGATACTTAGCAATCATTCTTGCCTCTGGATTGAATACCAAACTGTTTGGTAATACATATATAAAATAACATTTTTGGGAATTTTAACGAGTATATTTTTTCGCACTGACAACGTCGAGTTGTTGAACAGTGTAGTTAGCATGAATTACTGATTTTCAACTTCAAGTTTCGTCTTGGTCGTATTTTTTATATGATAGTGCATAGGCAAGTACCACGCGTCGGTCATGTCCAATTCAGATACATACTTTTAAAAGTCGCTAAAACGAATTGTTTTGGCTTTCGCTTTTCCGCCATGCTACGGAGTCGTTTGCAGATAATGTGTCGTCATAAGTTTTAATAAGTACGTATTTATTTAGTATACACACGTTAACATGCGTGTTTGCAAATGGTAAACTAATGACTAATTGGTACAGAGAAATAATAGAATCACATCTTCATTTGTGGGCTTCGTTAGTTATTTAGTTTGGCTTCGAAAATATTTCCCACTATAACGGCGAGACATTCTCAGACGTTGGCGTTGTGAGGTTTCAGGCGATTAGGGATTACATATTTATTATGTTTACTATCCGATCATTGTGGTTCTGATTGCGGTGACACAAACTATAATAAATACATCTCTCATATACGCAGAGCAACAAAGATATTCAGTGTTTTGTTTCATGACCTTGCATCAAGTATTGCACGTGTAACGTGTAATGTATAATTCATTAATTAATCCACGGACTGCAATACATATTATGTGATACTATGCGACGGTCACGTGATCACGTGTGAACTAATTATTAATACTTCTGCAAAAGTTTTGTTATGAACTCGCGAAACTTAACTCGATATGTTTTGGTAGCCTACCGCTACAGAGTGTCGCACCTCGGGACTGGCCGGTAATTAGAATTAGTCCCAGATCTAACAACCGAACTTAGTTGAGTTACCTACAAGCTACAAGACATATTGGCATTGGAATACATTGTACCTCGGTACTAGGATAAGTACAGAACGACACTTGAGCGACAAGTCTTGCCAACTATATGTGACAGAGATACAACGGTTGCCAAATATTTGTGATTCCAACTGTAAACGTAGTGGGTAGGTATAAAGGATTTGACTATAATGTACCAGAGATGCTGACAGTGTTGGATTTTTTTTAATTCCGTGACAAAGCGAAATTTAAAATAAGGGCTAAGAGAACAACAATGCTATTAGACTAGTCAAGATGGAGTAGGTTGCTTTAATTGCACTTCTGGGATAATGTTAGAATATAAAAGATGAATAGGTACTTGGAAAAGATTATTGACAATATTGTCCCCGGTTTCTAATTAATAATTAGCCAACAAAGCAATAAAATTAAATTTTAAGGGTGAAAGAAAAGTGGAGAACTCAGGATTTTGTACATAATGACTTTTTTCAAAACGATTTAGCTCTAGAAATATTGACTGTTTCGAATCTCCCAAAATGCTATTATCGTCTCGTTTTATACACTTATACCTAAAACTAGGGATTTCTCGTGTACCGTAATTTATTGTAAGGTATCCTTGGATATAAATATTAATTATTAGGTACCATTGCCCTGACGAGACACGGATTATCTAGTGAATCGGGGCCAGATCATTGTCATAGGTCTACTGATCGAGTCGACATCCTCTTGTATAATTTGTCCTTTTGTCTGATTTGATTTTTGTGAAATGTTAATAACGTACCTAAATTAAATAAATAAAAAAATAGATTTTTTTTTTAGCATAAAATAGCAGATTTAGGTATTTCTCAATTTCCGTCTCTCGTAAAAATAATGAAAAATGCTTAAAAAATAACAAAATTATTACATGAAAACCTATTTACTGAAGTGTGTTTAGTAAATTTTTAAAATACTATCTTGTAAAGCCTACATGCTCCAGCATATTATATTATGTGTATAATATAATATATAGTAAGATATTAAGGTAAGATGGATGAGGCTGTCGTGTCACTCCATCCGAAGTTATATTAACTCTGTTTTTACAGTATTTCAAATAACAATAAACCAATATGCGGCTGTATGCTGTATGTAGTAATAAATACATATAGTGCAATTTCAATTTCTTCTAAGTGCTTAAGGCTTTATCTTATTTTCTTTAAATTATGTATTGCGTTGCCTCTGCCATAATATAATACGATGGTTCCATAGACTTGGTAATTATTAATGAACTTGCATTCTCTTATCATTAAGTAATCAGAGTTAGGTAACATCGCCATTGCTATCATGAGAGATAACTTCTGTTAGTAAATTATCAAATAACAAAGACGAACATCAAATATCAACCCCAGTATCGTTTCCGAACCAATATTCGCTGCGGAAAATATTTGTTGCGGATACAAAGTAAGGAAGTTTGCACAGCGCAGCGCGAGCGTATAGAATCCTGTTTCTGATAAGGCTACTACTAGCACAAGATGTAGATATTGGAAACCTACATAATCCTGTCGTAAATAAAAATCATAACAGTATTGTATAATAAAACAATTTTTTTTAATACCTGTCATTTTTTATGGCTGTTTTAAATCAGATTATAAATAAACTATTTTACTCGACAATTGGGTTCTTCCGATTTTTTATTTTTTATTTTAAAAAGTTAATTGAAAAATAACAATATCAAGGGATTTTTTGTCATATGAATTTTCTAGCGCGGTTTGAAATAACACTTTTTCAAATCGCTCGCAAAATCCTCCATTTGGCGCGCATGCGGTGTGACGTCACAGCAATATAGGCGCTCACTACGGAATGAATTTCACTCCCTTCACGGTAGACGGGTATGACGTCATTAGCCAATAACGGCGTTAAAAATCATTCGTATTTTCGTGTTTTTAAAACATAAATTTATATGAAAACAAAATTTTTTTGATCATTGCGTTTTATATCGTTGGAATTGTAAAAATATACTTTTAATATTTATAACGTTTTCAAGGATATTCATGGTATCGGGAAGAACCCTATTATCATCATGGATCTAGGAGACGAAAAGAAATTGATTTCCGAAATTCAGATTAACAGGAACGCAAAACAATTTGTTATACAAAGGTTTCAAAGAATACGAACAATGGACTGGACAGTGGAATACTATGTAAAAATGACTTTTTGGATTTAATTAGGATTTACGGTGATAAAGCTTAGGTAGGTAGTATATCAGATTTATGCAGATATTGGTATTAAGTGATTCACGATTCACGCGATATTTAAATATTATCAGCATGAATTATTATTATCAATATGAATAATGACCATATCAGACTGTGGTACTATGTAACTGATAAAATATAATATTTAATACAATTTAATATTATATTAGAACGGTTTGAAGAGAGCAAAAGTCAATATAGAGTTTTGCCGGCTAAGATAAAGTAGTGATAAGATATTATAACAAATTGCTAAATAATATGTTTTTAATAAATGAAACAATGAATAATAGTGGATTTATCTAATGCTTTCTCTCCCTGTCATAGAAGCCGATGATTGCGTTTCATTTTCCTTAATTTTTAATAAACAATTATAATACAAAATAATAAAACACTTCGAATTGTAATAAATGCAGTTCACCAATATATAATAACAATGACTTAAAACTTGAAAATTTCCGAGGACCTTGACATTTACCTTTGTACCATAACAACATAACGTACACTAACAGCATATATACAACACTTACAGCAGACGCATACAACACTTACGCAGCATACACAACACGATAACAGATTAATTATTCGCAGAAAAAAGAACAACTTTTTGTGGAAATTACTTGACCAACCCCTATTTTTTTATATCATACCTACCTATTATTAAAACAAAAGTTAATTATTCTTAATACTTATTTAAGGTTAAAGTAATAAGAAAAATCAATTTATTCGTGTCCACCTTTCTAAAAGAACCATGAATTATCATCTCATCATCCACCTTCCCATAGTTATTGTAATAACCGAGTAAGAGTTTATAGTTATTTTGGAATATTGATTTCAGTAGTGTCATATTATTAACAATTGAATATGTCGTAAAAGTTAGGTAAAGTACGAGTGCGTAAAATACATACCTACTCTGCACTAGATGAATTATTTAGGAGTTCAAGGTTGTACTTTTGGTCCAACATGTTATTAACTGTAAAAAACTTCCGGGCCTATAACTTTTATTGACATTTCCTAACTCTTTTTTCGTTTGACTTTCTCGTTACTCACCCTCTCGAGAGACTAGAAGACCTGGACATGTCTGTTCTCACCGTGTCTCCGTGCTCTCTTCCCTGTCCCAGGATCCACCTCACCCGCGGCATCCTGCAGCCTCTTCCAGGGTCCAGTGGACCACCAGCTCCCGACACAGTCACCGAGTCACCGACACTGTCAGACCGAGGAGGAGCACCGAACATGGGCGCTGAGCATCGCGGACTGCTGACTGTTATCTATCCAATGGTTGCCAATACTATTAGGACAGTAATCTCTGTTATCTCGCCGTGGTTTGGTAAACAAATCACGCGATGTTGTAAAACACAGATAGAACAGATATTCGCTTTTCCCCGGCGCGGCGCGAATCTAACAAAAACTCACACAAAACGCAAATAATATATACATCAGTTTTCTGAGATGTCAGTTCATTTAGCACTCTTAGAATTTGGTGAGAATTTCAACGATATATAAAAATGAAATTTATCTTTGTAATATTATAAGACACATAAATATTTGGTATTAAATATGAAATTGAATAATTGGTAAGTTTTTAAGATCAACTTGACATTATGACAAGAAATCATAAAATAAGTCATATGTATAATATAATATATAAACTCAAAACAGAGCTATGCATTAGGCCGGGCCGTCAATGTATGAAGAATTTTTTTTTTGAAGATACATGGAGCAACAAAACTCGTAGTACAACCCGAAAACTGGTGAATCTACATCATATTTGGAGCCGAATGTGTAGGGTAATATGACTTTTTAATCTGAACTTGTTTTTTTTTCTTCTCAGAAGTATAGCAGATTAAGTAAAATTGTTAGTTCTTATTAAAATGCGTTTTTTTTGTTTTCTTTATGGATAGTATTAATTTGACCAAATAAATTATATTTAATAACAATTTGCAAATATTAAAAAAAAAATACTTCGTTCTCAATTTGTTCGTTTCTCGTTCCCTATGCTGTTCCTTAAAGTTGGTAGTTCTTTGAAAAATACAAAATTTAAAAAAAACATTTGTTCATCAATCTAACAAGTATTGTAGGATGTAGGTAGCATGTATCAAACAAAATAGTAATTGTGGAAATATTTCAATAAATTTTCCTTGTTTTGTCATTACCCCTGTTTCTCTTCTGTTTTGGGAGTCCCATATATGTTGAAAATCTTTTAAAATATGTAATAAATCAATAGTGTCACTGTTTTAATATGACTATAGTTTTTGGTAAGTATTTCATTTTATTTAGAGTCATGGGTATTCTTACAAAAAAATGGTTAATTTTAACTTCAACCTCTTGTAGGGGTACAAAAGTAGTTTGGAGAAAAAATATTTTTTACATTACATACCAGTATTTGAATACGATTCGAGACCCCTTACATAATACTGATGCAATTCTAAAAGAAGCGTGAACGGCCCGGCCTACTATGCGTTTATTCAATTTAAAATAGAACCAAGTGTTGTTTTAATCAATATTATTTCAAAAGAATATTGATAATAAGTCTAACTTCTGTTAAAAATAACAGTTTTTAGTCTTGAAAATATGCTTCTGTATCACTAGGTACTGACATAATATAAATAATCTATTAAGTACAATATTACAAAACAAATATTACATGGCCTCATTAACGCCAATACAAATAAATAATATGTACAGAAAGATAGATATATTTAATTAAAAAGTACATCCGTATTAAATTAAATGAAAGATAAGTTAGTATATTTTGAGCAAGTAGTACGTAGGTACATGTGATGTTCTAAAGAAATTAATTTGGTACTATTATTGAACCTTACAATACAATAATGTATTATTATAATATTATAATATAATATACATTATTGTATGAAGAAGGCACATTATACATAATTTAAGTAGTAAATATATTAGTTGTAGGTAGGTACTCATCTTAATGAACTTAAATAGATTTCTTATCCTCTTTCTCTTCTTCTCCTTTATTCCCTTCTTCCTCTTCTTCTTCTCCTTTATTCCCCTCTTCCTCCTTTTCCTGCTCTTTTTTCTTCAGATTATCGTCATCTAGTTCTTTGAGAATTTCTTCCGCTTCAGCTATTGAGGGGTGGAAGGCCTCCGGGAACCTTTCCTGGAGTAAAAACATGTTTGTGAGTTAGTGTGAAGTACAGTTTGGGTGCGAACATGGCGGGCAGAATGCTACTCTGGACATTGGTATTACTAACTTATTGCCTTGTTAGTATTTCGTCTCTGATGGAGATTTTATCGAAAATATACCTCACTCAAGTACTTAATTATTATGAAATTTCTTTTGATTCTTGTAAGGGGTCGTTCATAAATTACGTCAGTAAAATATGGGAGAGTCTTCATAAAGAAAGTAGTTTTAACTGACATGGGTGGGTTACACTAAATTAATACCTATGCAATTATCATATTATAATCAAGAAACATAACTTTTCTAGCATTCACTAAACACAGGATAGTATTTTAAAATGTTGTTTATTAAAGAGGTACTCTTCTTAATTTATGTGCAAAGGAAAATGTTACTAAACGACGGGATATTATTATGTCACTTGGTTCCATTTTCCTTTGCATAGGATATTATGTCGCTTAGTAACCTTTTCCTTTCCACCGTCGATATTATTATGGTAGGTATAATATGAGTAGAAACGACACGGTAAGTTATTATTACTCTGAAATGACTCTTTGTAGTTTTTTTTCCGATTTTCCGCTATCGTGATGGAATCAGGAGTAATGCGTCATTTTTAATTTGACCTACTTCCGACTTGGTTTTTTAGGCACAGTGCTTTAAAAATGTTTTTTATTGACACTTGTTATTGAACAACAAAATAATAGCACGCTATACCTTTTCCTTATGTGTACGTTATTTTCGTACTATTTGAGATTTTTCTAAATTGCGTCTTTATCTAAGCGTACAAAGTACAAACTCTTCAAATACCTATTTGCTATTTCTAGTGATAAGGCGTTGCATTTTTAATATTACGATGAGTGAGGGAGTGAGTGTTATACAATCGTGCAGGTTGCAGGTGCACAAAGTAGGTACAAGAACCAACTATTTCAAATGCTACGAATTCCCACGTATTTTATTATTTATTCTTCAGTAATGATTAATACCAATATACTAGGTACCTATTTATATATATAGGGTCTTAATATTTATATATGATTAATACCAATATGCTAGGTACCTATTTATATATAGACACGAATAAAGAAATGGTGATGCTTTCTTTACTTGTAGTTTCTGCATGGCCTCCTGCACGTTACGGCGCTGGGCCCTGAAGCGGGAGGGAAGGGTGACCACGGCCACCAGCAGGCGCAGCAGCACGCCGCCCATCAGCACCACGCCCAGGTAGCTGGCCATGCTCTGCAGCATGCTCCACACGTCCACAGACACCTTCTGGTGCTTCATCCTGTCTCCGGACCGGGTCTCCACTCGGCAGGGAACGGAACTATTACTCGGTGAAGATCATCCAAACTCTCAACTGTCGTGTCGAGGCTGAAACACCACAATCAAATAGATAATGCACTTGACGCTAGGGTAAAATTACAAATAAGGTAGGTATTATTAGAAAGTTCGACTGAAAGGAAATAATATAACACACAAATCGAAATTCATGAATAATGCACGAGTTTAGGAGTGTATAAAATAAGGAGTATTAGATAAATATTTGTAGAGACAAATAATTTGTTTACCTTGGCGATACGGATGTTGAGATTATGATGATTAGAATATGATACTCCTAGGCCTGGGTAGGCCCTTACCTACACCTAAAGCCGAGACGTGAAATTCACAAATTTTGCAGAGTACCTATTCGTCGTAAGGAGTGGGTTAGTATTGTGAAATAAATGTGAATAGAACACTTTTGTGAATTGTCGGCATTTTACGTAAATGGCACGATACGTTATAATGAGCCTTAGGTCTTGCAATGTGTTTAGAAATCCTCCTTTTTCACGTCCGCTACTAAAAAAATTGTTTCAATTTTTTTATTCTTCAATAACCTTTTAATTTTACCTTCGTAAAATTCGATTTTGATGAATATTCTTTGAATGCACTTTACCACTACGCCTGTTTAGATTTATCCTTTAATTAAAATCGATCTTCAAATTCGACCCATTCAAAATAGTATACCTACTGTTTATGCATAAATATATAATATATTATTAGTAATTCCTCCAAGATTTATGCACACAAGTACCTACCTACGATTATTATTATTATCTTAACCGAAATCGAGGTTTAGGACATTTTACGACTTCTCAGCTGTGAATAAAACTATAAAACCGTTAAATAAGTAAATGTTCACTCAAAGTTTAGTTTTACCATTTTTTTTAATGGAGTTTTTAAAACGGTAGGCACGTGTGGAAAAAGGACTTCTAAACACGCGACCTGTCACGGAATTTTATTGTGTATTTAAAAAATTTACTGGTTTATTTATTTCCGATATCCTTTGTTGTTAAAATTACTTTTAGATCTAACTTATCACATTTTAGGCTAGTTTAGTCTAAGTATAGCAACAATCACAATAGTTTGTTGATAATCCCTCACTTTGGTGACGTTTAGTATAACCAGAAGATGGTATTACTGTGACTGGCGCCGGGAGCGGTTAGTAGGCCACAATATTTCATGTTACCAATAATAGTACCTACCAATAAAATCCATAAATATGACCAGACCACTGGAAGTACGACACGTCAGCGTCAGCGTAATGGAGTGTGACGTGTGATACCTGACCACCCTGTCATATGTCAGGTCGTGTCCAGTAATATTACTTTGTTCTTCCTACCTACTCGATACCCACTAACCACCCTGTACTGTAGGTACATCTACACTATACAGCTGGATGAAGCACACATTAATATCGGAATCGATAATCTATTCCATCTATTGTATAATGCACAGTTCTTATCCATTATGAATATTAAGGCACCTGGCATTACCTGCGTTGTTAAAAAATACGGTTTTCTAAACGGGGTTTCCTCGTTGGAATAATATTTTTTTGGGGCCTACAGTTTTATTACAGATAGGTATACAACATTAGAGTTTTAAAAAGATTTCATTACAACATAAGTAGGTAGGTACTTATAAAAATCATTAATTTCTCGGATTCCTAATCTGAATACTGGCGTAGTTTAAAGGAAGGGAAAATCTATAAAAACTTCGGTCAGCGCTGTCGGTTTCTATTCTAAGAAACTGAAAGGATGCGGCAAGGTAAAATAAAATGATTTTAAAAAAAAATGTAAGTACTTATAGTATATGTGTTGAAATGAGTAGTATAGTATATGTATTTAAACAAATTATCTTATTATTATCAATGATATTATTATTATACAGAATTTCACCTGTTTTAGAGCGGCAATTAACTTGTGAAACTTTACAATACTTACCTAATACCTAATACCTACCTATCTTTGTATTTCCCAAAATTTCATCAACCTCTTTCCATTTCTTTTTGTGTTCAAAGTTTGTAGGTTTTCATGGCCTTTAGAATACAGATAATGTTTTTCCGGGTTATTACCGTGTTTGTGGGCTTAGTGTTGCCGACGTTTCGGAGCACATTGCAGTGTCCATCTTCAGGGCTGATCAGGTTCAGTGCAATATGCTCCGAAAACATTATCATACGTAATTCAGTTTTTTTACCGTTTTGATATATATTCAACGAATAAAAAGCAATTTCACATTCAACAATCAACAGTAGGTACTAAATCGAAACTAAAATTAGGTGAAAATAAAGAGTTTTTCGGGAATGTAAAATAAAACAAGTGGTAACGTTTAGTTATGACAGTATAATAACTATTAGTACAAAATACATAAATATTAATGGTCCCTAGTAGCATTGAGAAATGTCTTAATTAAGAGAATATTATACAAAGGGGAGGTGCGCCAGTGTTTGGCCATATTCACAGTGCGCTAGGGGACAGTGGTATTCACAGTGCGCTAGGGGACAGTGGTATTCACAGTGCGCTAGGGACACAGGTATTCACAGTGCGCTAGGGGACAGTGGTATTCACAGTGCGCTAGGGGACAGTGGTATTCACAGTGCGCTAGGGGACAGTGGTATTCACAGTGCGCTAGGGGACAGTGGTATTCACAGTGCGCTAGGGGACAGTGGTATTCACAGTGCGCTAGGGGACAGTGATATTCAGTGAGCTGGGGGTCAGCAATATTCACAATCGGCTATATTCGGGTAGGGACATATTGTAATCAATACAGGCAAGGCACCAACATATACCTGAGGCATAGTACTTTACACAGCTTATTGCAATTCCAACAAGAAAACCTTGATATCATTTTATTGCGATGCCTATCATTCAATAACTTTATACAAATATAATGGACATAAGAACGCTTAAATTCCAATAAGTGTATTTACTTTATCATAAGAATATAAACATTATCAAACGATAAACCTAAACTTCGTGTTTAATTTCAATTTTATAGTTTTATAGTCTTCTTTTCCTTCATTTTAACTGGGTGTCTTTTTACAATGTAGCATTTAGAAAATTATCACTGAGTAAAAAAGTGGAAATGACACACGGCATTTCAACTTTAAAAATGGTGTCTGGACATAAGAATATCAAGTAATACAATAAGTAATTAAATAATAGTGGAAAGATAGTACTTTCATATTTGAAAAGAATTGAAAGAAGTGAGAGTTGAGATAAATTCAGTTCAGTTGGACTCTTGCGCCTGGCAATGAGTATTATTGATGGTTGTATGTGATATGTACATAATATAATATTATATGTGTTGGTGACAAATGTTAGTTTTGAGCATTGTTCATGCGCAGTATAATTTACAAATTAACTATAAAACATTTAAATATTTTACATAAATATCATTCAATAAATAGTTATAATTTAAATTTAAGACATTAAAAGGCAGTAAGCAGATTTGTATAAGTAATATTAAGAAAGTACTTATCAATATAACACTAAGGGGCGTAGCTAATAAGTAAATTTACAAATCAAATCTTTGGAATCACATTTTGTTTTATTAATTGCCACTTACTTCAGCCTCATGATAAATATGCCTTAATAATTTCAAAAAACAAAAGATTAAACGAAAATTACTTACAAAATAACTTTAAAACATATCAACAAATTTTAAAGAATTAGAACTGTAATAAATAAATAACAATTATTTATAAACAAAATTAAACATTAGTTAGAATAAGCTGGTATAGTAGGTAAACACCATACTTATACTAAGTTTAAACATAACAAATACAAAGTACATGGTGTTTTATTCTAAAAACATTATCTTGAAATAGGCGATTGTGAAGGTATTTAATAACAGACCAAAAAATAGTTTATGTTGATTAGAGGCAGTTATATGTTGTATGAAAATAATTTAAATATACTATATTGTGGTTAATACACAAAATGTACAAAAGAAAGTCCGAGTGAAAATGATTTTTTTCATTTTTTAAAGTAAAAATTAGATTTGTGTTGCAAGTTGTCTCCCGACCACCCACTAAAACATAATGCCTTTAAAATAAAATACTTGAAAATATAAGAACAAAAATAAGTTCATAAGTAAAAAATAATAACTGAATAGAAAGTGAAAATAATGTTTAGATACCTACATCTAAACATTATTTTCACTTTCTATTCAGTTATTATTTTTATTTATTATTATTATTTTATTATTATATTATTAGAAAGTGAAAATAATGTTTAGATTGTAGGTATAGACAATATTTCAAACATTCATAGTAATGTTAAAGTCTTTTGTCCTTTCCATTCAATATAATAAATACATATTTATGAGAATTCTAAGAAAGTGCTACACAACTAATGTTAAGGAGAAGGCTATGAGATAATATTAATTTACGTGAAAAAATAGATGTTTGGTGTAACGGCGCAGTAGCACGCCATTTTAGAATTATTGTATAGGGAAGACTTCTCCGCATTGTGGACGGGTCACGCTGTCCAGAGCATCTCGGCCACGTGTCTGCATACAGAGCACGCGTGCATCTCGGCACATTACGATATCCCGTCCAGACATTCCTTCACTTGAGTCCAAGTCTGAAGACCCTGTCCAAATAATATACTTTAGTGAAATGCTGCATTATTATTGTATTGCTTGTGAAAGCTGAGAAAGGCTGAGGAACATATAACAAATAATCAAAAGTGAACATACTTTAAGTTGAGCATAGAATAGAAAGAAAAAAAAACAGTAATAAATAAGACGGATTTTTATGCATTTCAATCACTTCATTCCTTAAATCGAATAGAAAATATTTGAGAAAATTTGTGCATTTCTGAAAATGACAATTTTGTATTTTTGCTAATGTGCGATTTTAATTATTTGAAAAGTACCTTTCTGGCATTTTTTACTTGTAGAACAACGTAACCGGCGAGTGTTTCCTGGAGATCTTTATCTTTCTGCTTTTGGAATCTTTCAATATCTATTAATGCTTTTTCTGTGAAGTCTCTGAAAATTAAATAAAAAGTGTGTTTTATATTATGGTAAAAATTACATAATAATTATTATTAGATCATTTATTAAGCACCATTTATGTGAAAAATCACCTCAAGGGCGCTGTACATTCAATATTCTTAATTAATTCCAGTCCCAATTTATGAATAAAGGATCTGAGAACGATTATTTAAGAAACAACATTAAATCTTTTATATTTGTAGGCGAAGTACTAAACTCCCATTCGTCTTGCAGCTACAAAGCGCATGGACTATTGGAATGCCAGCTTCCACCTGATATCAGTAATAAATTGGTGTTAATGATTTTACGACTAAGTTTAGTAATTTAAATGAATTTGAATGTTATTTACATAGCATATTTATTTGACAAATAAAGAATAAAACAAGTATTTGGTAACTAACCGTAGTTCCTCCCGTGCCTTCTCTATTGCGGAGCGGTCTGCAATAATCTTAGTATCGAGAGTTCGACAAGTCTGGTCTCGTACAATATCGGGGTCAGTAGTTCCAAATAATCGGGACATGATCCCCGCCTTGCCTTGTGCTGCACGTTCTCTCTCCGCATTTCTGCAAATATTTATCGCCAACTTGTATACATTGTTGGTGGATGGTGAGATTTATCTATGAATTTATTCATCTAGTAAAATAATGAAGTAACCTCGCATTAAGGCATTCTTCAGAGTTTTCCACGGCTAACTGTAAAGCCTCGTGGTGTCGACAAACATTCTGCAAAGCTTCAGCGAAGAACAAATATTCCTTAAGTTGGTCAGCATACTGCTCCTCATCTTCTAATATGCTATCTATACTCTCTGCTATAGAATCTACAAAATTGTCACTACTGTAATTAATGGGAACTTCGATGTAAATTAAATAAATACAAGTGAATTATAATTAAGATATGATTTACCAAAATAATGTCCAGCTTTCTGTAATCCATCCCCCATTTCCTTTTCTATAACACTCCATTCGCTGAATAATTTCCCATAATTTGCGTGAAGTTTACATAAAGTAAGCTGTTTTTCTACCATTTTGGACCTATAAACAAGACAACATCAATTTTATAATCATAATTATAATAAGAATTAATGTTTTAAGTGGAATAATATACAATAATGTCATGAAATTAGTTAGTAAAATATACATAAGTTTAAATCATTAGTATACATAAATATGAGGCTTGTCTTGGTAAGTGCCTTAACACACAGGATTTATGGAGTATGTAAATTGAATCAAGATTCACTGCACTTGGTGTAGCAATGCAGTGCCCTATGCACCATTGGATGAAGATAAAGGAGAGTAGTAGTAGTAGTAGTGAATTGAATCTATCTTCTACTAGTAAGGTAAGAGTAAAGAGTAAACCCAGTAAGTAGCCTGCAAGTGCAAGGCATCAGGCAGCTTCATTTCACATAGTGTCAGGTACAAAGGAGTATGAACGAGGGGTCTGAATATGACGAAACTAAACATAAAACACTTAAAATAAATCATTACCTGGTGTATAATAAATTATTAAGACTAGATTCAAGTTGTTTGCCGTAAGCTTTTATCATTTCAAACTTAGCATCTGGCGACTTTAATCTAATTGTAGTTGCCAAGGATTTCAGTTTCTTCTCGGCTAACACCATGTAACCTAAAAAATAACAAAAATATTTACTACAAAATGGATATATACATTTGCAATTCTCTGTTCAAGAGAAGATAGTTTTATTTAGTAAACTCGGAGGGTTTCCTCCCATATAACCACTTGTTACAGCACCATTTAAAAGGCATTTTTATGTGACTCTATTTCAATGCAGGACTCTGCGCCATTGAGCAGACAGTCCAGTAGCTAGTTACAGACCAGTAGCCAGTGACAGACCTGTTTCCATGACGGTCTCCCTCCAGCCATGCTGCAGCTGCAGGAAGCCGAGGAAATGAGGGTCGCAGCAGAGCGAGGAGTGGGCGGCCACGCGAAGTAGGAAGCTTTCCAGCCCGGCGCGCCGCCGGTCCACGAACTCCGCACTCAGAGTGTCGCTCTTCTGCCACCCGTACAGGATCTGCAAACATTATAACTTGTTTATCACCTCCGTAATACATTGGATTCAATTTACAGCCATCACCACAAGAGTTGAGACGCAGAAGGTTTGCATTAGTGGTGAATCTGTACATGCCATGTTATTTTTTTCACTCTAGTAACTTTTAGTGCGCCCATTATAATTTTCATACTTATTTCTGCCTGTAGTATAGAAAAAACTTACTGTGTTATTGTAGATTATTAATTTGTTGAACAATATTAACTCATCACGAACAGCAAAATGTTGCCCTTTTCAAAGAATGGGCATTTGATATTATAAATTACAAGTAATACTAACCCTCTTCTCTGGTAAGGGAGGCATAACCACAAATGGGTAGGTGACTTGAAGGTAGTCGTGTAGCTGTTCAAACTCCGTGTAGCGCCGCCATATAGAACTTACTCTATTTTGTAGCAAGTTAAAATGTTCGTCGGTTACTCTGGAATTACAACAAATTACATCCAATTTTAACTAGAAACAAAATGCATCATTACTTCCGATACCACTAAGACATTAGTGTTAATAAAACGGAATTTATTAAATTAGAAAAGTTATTTTAGAGTGAAAATACGTAACGGCTGAAATGAAAAAGTTACCAAGCGACATAATATGTGCAAAGGAAAATGATACCAAGAGCCATTATACCGCGAATACGCTTAATATCATTTTCCTTTGCACATATTATGTCGCTTAGTAACTTTTTCCTTTCAACCAACCGTCGATATGTATTTACTTTTGACGCTTCTATTTACGTAAAAATACAAAAGATTCAGGGCCTTACAACAGATAAAAACATCTAAGTATCAGTATTGATTATAACGTCTGATGTAAAAGACGAACCTAGATTTAAGTATTAAGCAATACATTAAAGTAAACGTAAAATAATGAACATTACTTTGACGGAAGACGGTAATTTTCATTACAGAAGTAAGTAGTAAAACACACCCTCTACATATTCAGATTCTACTCACTTGACATCGATCAGGTACACCATGTAGTGGTCACGTACATGAAGAGGACCATTTGCTCTTTTTTCTGATTCCAAAATGTTTATTTCTACGTGCTTTAATAAGTTGTCCTAAAATATAAAACAATGCAATAAACACATAGCGACATAATATAATATAACAAAGGTTACAGTCAATTTACTAGTAGACCAAACAAACCTCTTCTTTAATGTCTTTCAATGAAATGTAAGAGCTGATTATTTCCTTAGTATCTTTAACACCTTCCATTATTCCCACAGAAATCGATGTTTGTTCAAATAATATGTTGTAATAATCTGGGAAAAAATTCTGCTGAAAATATTTCGTACCTACAGTTCAAAATTTATGATTCTCAAAATGCACAATATGTCAGACATTTCTACAGTAAAAAGTTCATCAATTGGTGCGATTATTTACTTTAAAACTAAAAAACAGAAATTAATGAGAGCAAAGGTTTTAATCTTATTAAATAAATAGCACACAATTTCAGTAATCGTCTAAAATGACAGAACTTCGCGTAGTAAAGTAGCAATGACAAGTGCGGCATAGATTATCGACATTTCAAAGATGAAACTTTTGACATTTCAATAAGAGGTGTTTCAATATTCTGAGCGATCATCGTACGATTTTCATGATTGACATAAAATTCAACAAGAAATAATTTATCCGTTTAAAAAGAAAATTTAAATTGAAAATTAAATACTTAAAAACATTACAATATTTTTTAGCTGGTAACAAAAGTACAAAAGCGATCTTTCTTTTCATAATTTTATTATTCATTCCCTTAAATATTAACTACCTAAATTTATTACCATATAGGTGGTTGAAAACAAAATAATTCGATATTAATTTATCTAAAAAAAAATTGCAAAGATTATCAACCTAGACGTGATAAAATAAGTTAGTACTCCTCAAACTCTTGCCTTGCCGAACTGCGGGGATCTGCGGGAGCTGGCGGCCGATCACTTGGCTTGGAGGCAGTTTGTGGAATCCATATGCTCCACATAGGGAACGGATATGGTATGATGATGATGATGACCTATCTTAGCAATATTTTGAAAGACAAATGATCTGATTGGTTGGGGTGGGTTGGGATCTTACGCCTTATCAGAGATAGTTAGTAATAGTACAATCCTTGATCCTTAGTCTTTCTTTGTCCTCTTCACGCGCGTTCCTCCTATATTATTTTATAAACGCAGCCCTTTGTTGATTTGGTATTTTGACAGCGGCATTTTGCGTTTGACAGCTTCGATGACATTTCAAAAATTTGCAATGTGCTTGAGTTTACTACCAAAGTACTTAGTTTTTGTAAATAATTATAAAATATTTACATAATTTGGAAAAACTGGTGGTACCTACAAGTACTATCTGCGTGTAGAACGAATTTCATTATATTCGCTCGTCGTAAATAAAGATAGGTATTCAGAATTTTATACTTCCTTAATTTTTAAAAATTATTTTAAAATAACATTTTTATCAACGTAGAGTTACTTTAAAAAATGATAGATCGATTTGGAAAGGAGGTAATCATTATACAATGTTTTGTTAGCTAAGAAATTATGTTGTCATCAGTTAAATTAATGAGAACCTTACATTATTCTTATCAAACTTCAATATTATTATAATTTATTACGAATTTTTTGCCTTTAAGTAATACTCTGTGTGACAAATCCAGTATATTTCTGGCTTTTAGTGAGTAAGCATCTCGGTACGTAAGTATTTTGTTTTAACCTTTGAGACTTAGGAGCATTTTTACTTATGTAACTATGAGTACTTACTTACCTGTCTTAATTTGTACCTATTTATAAAGAAATATACTCGTATGTATCACATACAAGCACAATTTGATGTAAATAAGATAATGATGTGTGTATCTAGATCTAGTTAGGTAGCCATTATTTATCAGTATTAGTAATTATGCTGGTGTTATTTGATCAACATTGAAACTAAAATATGTTATAAAAAATACTTTTTTCCTATTATTATAATTTTGAATTACAAAAATTTCCTTTGAAATATTATAGGTATGTATTTTTGGCCAAGTTTTAGTGTTTAATTGTGTTGACTGGGACAGGTGAAGTAATTCAGTGCCTAGTGTGTGGGAACTTGTCAGCTGTGCTCAGTATGGAGGTGCTCGGGGAGCCCCTGAGGTCGGTGAAGAGTGCTGTGAACAGCTTGTTCCTCAACAAGGAGCCGTGGCAAGTTGCCTCCATCACGGCTACCACAGTCCTGGCAACAGTTTGGTTTTACGAGTTTATATTTAACGGAGAAGGTGAGTTTGCTGTTTATGTATGTAGTAGGTATTCACTTTTCCAAATTAAAAGTTCAATGTGTGTTTCAATGTTACATAATCATATTTTTTGTTGATTAATTTTTTTATTGATTCTTTTGACATTGAAACAAAATACCACAACAACTTTTTATAACAAACCATTGACGTAGTATTGGAGCGTTACACAGTTTTTGCTCTTAGTTTTGTTCGCTTTTATTGTAATTCATAATATTAGTAATTTATCTCCTTGAGAGAAGTAACAAATTTAAAAAAAATCAAACAAATTGAACTAAAAACTTTTAATTAGATGATATAAATTTAAAAAATCTTTTTCATTCTTTACATAATTATGAGGTTAATGAGCACCAAAATTGATGTACCAACATTTTCCAGATATTAAAAGCAGATCGAAGAAAACATTCTACAGATTGATGCGTAGGATTCCCGCCATACAGAGGAAGATAGAACAAGAGCTGTCTCCGATTCGGGTGGGATTTCTGAAGGACGTTGAGGAGAGGACCAGCGGGCTGCCGTCGCTGCCCACCATGCCGCTGCAGGGGATCGGCAAGCAGGAACTAATGGAGGAAGTCAAGAAACATCTCGCTCTTGGTAATGACATTTTCTAAATTCATTGTCCTTAAAATTTGCATATGAGCAGGATGCTTACCTGTCACTGTAAAAGTTTGATGACAGCTTTCAAAAAGTAAAGACTTCTACCTTTTTTATATGTATTTATTTTCTTTTGTAAGAGAACTTACAGCTTTTACAAATGAAAAGAAGCACATAGTCTAATAAAGCAAAATTTGAAGCCAATTGCAAGTTCTCATAAATTATTAACAGTAGATTTACAAACAAAGAATTGTAATACACACAGAAGATGAAAACATAGTTAAACAAACAACATTGAGTGGCTTTAGCACACTCGCGTTACCAACACACTCCGCTGTAATCACAACATCTACTATTGCCGTTTACACTTGTTTCTTACTATAAATTAATTGGGTTGTTATCAGACACCTGAAGTCCGATCATGAATGTTTGTAACTACCTCTCGATATAAGAAGATATTAGTGGAAATTTCTAAAAAGCAATATCTACATATCTCACAATCATTTACTATTTTTCATAAAATAAATCCTTTAACTACTTATATAATATTATTATTAGTAAAAGGCTGGCAGCTATTAGCTGATTTTATATTATGCTCCTATAATTTTCTGTCTTATATGTCAATTTGCACCAGTTCAATTTATTTTTGGAACTATTGATAAATGGTGCCATAACTATTTCTTGAGGTAGTCTATTCCACTATTGATTAAAGACCTACAATTATAAAATGTTGGATTGATTATGACATATTATGTTGCTATGTTGTATTGTAGGACTGTTTGACTGGCGCAGTGGTCGCGTGTCGGGTGCCGTGTACTGTCAGGATAGCGAAGTGTTGAGGATCACGGCGGAAGTGTACGGGCTGGCGGCCTATACCAACCCGCTGCACTGTGACATCTTCCCCGGCATCAACAAGATGGAGGCGGAGGTGGTCAGCATGTCTGTCAACTTGTTCAATGGAGGACCAGAGGCTTGTGGGACGGTACTTTATTTACTTTTTAAGCACCATCATTTTTGTCTTTCCTTCTTTTATACGAAATTCCGCTTTTTTTTCCATTCAAACATAATCTTCGGATTTACTGGAATTTAGCACTAGAACAATGATTATTTCATATCAATCAGGAATAGTTAGATTAGATAGTTATACTTATATATTGATTTATAAGACACTGCTATGTTTCAGATGACCACAGGAGGCACAGAGTCCATAATGATGGCGTGCAAGGCGTACCGCGACCGCGCTGTGGACCGCGGCATCAGGAGGCCGGAGATGGTGCTGCCAGTCACTGCGCACCCGGCCTTCGACAAGTCCGCCAAGTACTTCAACATCCGCGTCCGCACTGTCCCCGTGGACCCCGTCTCCTACACCGTGGATCTCAAGGCCATGCGAAGGGCCATTAATGGCTCCACTTGTATGGTGAGTTCATACAATTGGAGCGGCATTATTGATTTAAAACAGGACATCTATGCAATCTTGAACATATTTCAATTTGTAAATACTATTTTCAAAGAAGCCTCATCCATTTTGGAATGAAAATAGAAATTGAGTAGTAGTGAAGTGGGGATTGGAACCACGGATATCTAAATATGTGCGTAGATTTTCACGGTCTTTGTTGATTCTATTTGCTTTGTTTTTTGGGATTAACCGTGTTATGTTTTTTGTCTTCTCCGACGTTTCGGCCACCTTTTCAGGTGGATACTTTACCGCCTGCAACAGAGCAGATAAAGATGGCGCCTGTGTTCTAAAGTTGCGATAATACTACTACTGGTTTATAATACACTACAAAAGTTTATTTATAAAAAGTATGCTACAAGACAGAAACTCCAAGCTGCTGTCTGTAAACTGCTCAAATATTGATTTTGCCAAATTCGTCTTACGATTATGATTAAATAAAACAATGTTATGTTTTACTACTATTAATTGGTTTATTCTATAAAAATAGAATTTACCTACACTACCTGGTTTCGGGAGTAACGTTCTCCCATCGACTGGTGAAAAGACACTTAAGACGTCTTACGATAGCCATTTAATCTTTATTTCAGGCTCTATCTAAATTAAGCGATATAATTTTGCAAGGTAAGTTTCTGATGAAAACGAGAGTTTTAATTTTCGAATAATTTTTCTTTCAACCTCATCAAAATTGGTAGAAAATCAGTTTGTGTAGATAACAATATTATTAGTCAAATATACTTGCTAAAATGAGGGGTGCCAAACCATAATGTTGTAAGTGCCACACAAACTCAATACAACAACATACAACGCCTTGCTGCAATAAAACGTATTTGAGTTTGTGTGGCACTTACAACATTATGGTTTGGCACCCCTCAAATGTTAAACACGTCGCATGAAAAAGCTAAACTTGAATTATAAGTTATTTGATATTAGTTAGTAAAGTACAGGAACCGGGTTGTGGTCTAGTGGTAGATTCGAAGACTCCGGATTAGAATCTCTAGGTTCGAATCCCACTACAACACAACTTGTTTCCTGCTTTCTGGCACAGTTATTTCCGACTATTTGAAAGCAGTTCCAAAACTGAAATATTTGAGTATATCATAAGAACTCAAATGCTTCTTTTAAAATTAAAAAAAAAAAAAAAAAAAAAAAAAAGTGATATTACACTTCTCTTACGGAATGAGATAACGATATTGAATTTATTATTGTTCATTATTTCAGTTAGTCGGTTCTGTTCCAAATTTCCCGTATGGCACAATGGATGATATTCCGGAGATAGCTCGACTGGGAGAGCAGTACAATGTTCCGGTCCATGTGGACGCGTGCCTCGGAGGGTTCCTGATCGCCTTCATGAAGTCAGCTGGATACGAGCTGCAGTCCTTCGACTTCCGCCTGAAAGGAGTTACTAGCATATCTGCCGACACACACAAGGTACTGGCTCTTACTGCCCTCTGTCCTGACAGTCCAAATTTGTGAAAAATGTTTATTTTGTTGACATTTATTGTTATGTTTACAGTATGGCTTCTCCCCTAAAGGAACCTCCGTAATTCTGTACCGCCACGAAAGTTACCGCCACTACCAGTACACCGTTACCACGGACTGGCCCGGGGGCGTGTATGGCTCCCCGACTGTGAACGGTAACTTAACCCCACAACATAACCGATTCCATACTTATTCTCCCGATATCCTCGACACTTACTCTGCTGTGTTCCTCAGGGTCCCGAGCTGGTGGAGTTATAGCAGCCTGTTGGGCGACACTTCGCTATTTTGGATTCAACCGTTACGTGGAGATGACTAAAGCCATAGTGCAGACAACAAGATACATAGAGCACAAGTAATGATCTTTATATTGTATCTCATTATTGAGCTGTAACTTTGTACCTTAGTTCACACATGACTTGTACTTGCGTTTGCAGCCTGCGTGAGATTCCGGGAATATTCCTGTTTGGTACTCCGGCTACTTCAGTCATCGCTGTCGGCTCCCGCGACTTCGACATTCTCCTCCTCTCCGGAGAACTTCACAAGCTCGGGTGGAACCTTAACACTCTTCAATATCCTTCTGGGTACCCTATTAACAATCCATCAATTCATCTAATATAAATAGCTTTTTATACTTACTGCCAATATTCAGCTTTTATTAGTTATAATTAATTGATTCTTGTGAACTCTTTTTGCAGTACGATTTTAGTTGGTCATGCGGTTATTGTTTATATTTCAGATTCCACATTTGTATAACCCTCCTACACACTAAAGATGGCATTGCAGACGCCTTCATACAAGATGTGAAGAGGAAGACGGCCCTTATCATGAAGAACCCCGGGAAACCAGTGGAAGGAAAGGTCCGTGTAACTCGAGAGACTGGAAAATTTGTAAATCGTAATTGACTGATACAATATGTACCAACTGAATATTTTTGTTTCCAGATGGCAATTTACGGAGTGGCCCAAAGTCTTCCCGACCGTTCCCCTAGTCAGCGACATTACCAAATATTTCATCGACTCCATGTATTATGTTCCCAAGAACTCAACAGCTACTATCAAACCAGTTGCAGATATGAAACCTACTGCTTGATAGTCAGTTTAGAAGACTGTTCTTGACCAATTTATAATATGTATGTATATTGTTATTCCCTGTTATTGTTTGTATATTTTTGAAATGATTCCTTTTTAATCTTACAGCTTATTTATCGTGATGCAATTTTATGATAAATGGTTTATATATATTTTTAATGTCAGTGATATTATTATATACACGACAACTCTAAAAGTGTTTCAATTTATGTACATGTATCATTTATACAAGTGTGGGATATTTTTATAAAGTATTTTTTAATCATTCAGGGTAAATATTTTTAATAGAAAATAATGCAAAGTCTTTTTATCACATTATTTTTATAGTACAACTTATTTTTTTAGAAGTAGATGATTCAATAAAAAAGATAGGAATATTTATAAACATGAGGCAATATTTCACTAATTACAATTTACAATTGTATGAATTCCTAGTGCTTAAGATTAAGTTAAGCATACAAAGTGTGTCATTATATTTTACATTACAAATATACTAAAAATGAACAGTGTTATTATTATGTTGTTCTGATCTTTTATAATAATACATATAAGTATGTAATACGTCTGAGCAGAAGATCATTTCTAAATCATTTGTGTATTCCTCTTTTTTACATTCCTTTTACAATAATATACTCTTTCTGGATAGATATATTTAACTTACTTGAAATGTAAGACTGAACATTATTACGATTATAATCAATATAATGTAACTAAATAAAAATAAACCATAGTGGTAGGTATAAAAATGAAGATTTAAAAAAATTTGAATTTGGAGCCCAATAAAATGATTGTGGTTTTTTTTTGTGTATTCTGTGGATTATAATGTATGGAGTGTCTCTGGAGAAGAAGCACAGCTCTGAAGGATTCCACCTCAGGAATCCCCCAAGTGGATTATAATGTATGGAGTGTCTCTGGAGAAGAAGCACAGCTCTGAAGGATTCCACCTCAGGAATCCCCCAAGTGGATTATAATGTATGGAGTGTCTCTGGAGAAGAAGCACAGCTCTGAAGGATTCCACCTCAGGAATCCCCCAAGTGGATTATAATGTATGGAGTGTCTCTGGAGAAGAAGCACAGCTCTGAAGGATTCCACCTCAGGAATTCCCAAAGTGGCCTGAGAATCCAACAGACCAAACAATTTAATTCAACCAATTTTTTATTTTTTTCTACAGTATTGTATTATATATTATTGAAGTTATACTTCTTTGCGCCCGTTAGACACTTTGGGGTGGGATGTTGGTCGAGAAACCGCGTCACGCTGATTTTTAAGAGAAAATGGCGCTTAAGAGAAAATGGCGCCACAGTCACTGATGCTTGTATTGGTCTGACTTTGACAGTTGTCATTTCTTTTGTTTATTTACTTCTTACGCGTCATTTTAGCGAATTATCTTTTTAGAAAATACGCTATTGCAATGGGTTCGGTTTTTCTCCATGACTTAAAGATGAAAGAATGATTATAGAAGAAATAACTGATAATGATAATATAGGTGTATAATATAATAATGAAGTCACATATAATATATTGAATATAAATATAATATTGAATAATATTGAAAAATGTCTTATATTTCATTTATATATATATCTGTCTGTTTGGGTGCGTGAGTGGGTGTATGAGAATGGCCAAAGAAGTATAACTTCCACCGTGTGGTCCGACGCACACCGATTTTTATATACTATTGTTTATTCAAATATGTTTAATCTAACTATTACATATTTCAATAATAATTAATAATAAAATTACATTTTAAGTTCTTATAATATTATTTTATCACTACAGGTGTGCCTTCTAAATTCATTTATTCCGTTTACTTTTCTGACGGTTTCAGGGAGTTCATTATATATATTTTTATCCTTTGTATATTATACTGTTCTGTTCTGTTCTGTTGTCGAATCATCACATTTACAACCTGTAACCTAATAATAATAAATATTGTGTTGTGACATAAAACCACTATAACAATTACTGTGCTATACATATAGTTATATTTTTTTCATTCTGTAAATTGTATTTGCGCAACTGAAATATGGTTTATGTTTAATCTAGGAGTTTATTTTTCTTACAGGTAATATTTTATAATTATTATTTTTAAACAAAATCATGAAAATGACTTGAAAATATTCCCAAATATTTTAAATATAATGTTTTTTATTGCAAAAAAGTCTAGAATAATATTTTTGTATGTGAATTATATTAAACAGAAACTATAAAAAATATATTCTTGTTGTGGTATAAATACCTTTATATTATTGGAACGCTGTCAATTTATTTTATTTATTGAAATTGGGTTAATAATTAAAATATTTGTATAATTATTTACGGTATTTTATTTTTAATAACATTCTTCCCAAATTCTCTTTTTTTCCTTTATTCTACCTAATTTTTAAAATGGTTTGACTTCTTTCGTCACATGTGGAGTTCACTAGATGCCTTTAGGAGACCTTGTCACTGGACACCACTATCGCCTACTTCCATGTCAATACATCCCTCGGCTCCTTCGAGTACATATATATCAATAGATAGCATATTGTAAAATTGCTTCATATGAGCTTCTCTGTTGAGATGTTAATGAGTGCATTTTTTATTATAAACATTTTAGCATGTTTCATTCTCGCAATAATGCTACTTTATTCCATTCAGATCGTAATTCTAGATACAAAAACAGTTTGAATGAACAAAAAGAGAGGGAAGGATGTCGTTGACGACGTTGACTGACGTTGTTTTTACACCGATGCAAGTGCAAGTGCAGTCGCAGCATGTTATTAATTTAATTTTTTATTGTTTTTAGAGCATTAGGTACTACCGGTTTTCGGTAATACCGAAAAACCGGAATACCGGTTAACATCGGTTTTGGCTTCTCTAATACCTAACGGTATTTCGGTATTGTACACCTAAGTCCAAAAAGTCATCTATTAGATTTTTGAAAAAACACGGTAATTTGAAAGCTAAGTAAGTATTGGTTAGGTCAAATCCAAAATATAAGGAAAAACCCATAACGATTACAATACTAATTATGCATATAAATAGGGGCCTTTACTAAACCCGTTCATTCGCTTGTATTTACAGCTAACGGAGGGGTGTTTTTGCCATTTATTTTCACAATACTTGTTAATATTTTTTTAAAAAAAATTGTGTCAAAATGACGACTGATTCTTCAGGTATGTTTTTAAGTATTTTTTCAATGTAATTAAGTTTTTATTTTAGTTTGTAAACTCTAAATAATTTTATTGATATTTTAATTATAATTTTTCAAACAGTCTTGAAAGGATAGACAATTTCTAAAAATGCTTCTCTGGTATCACTCTAATTTTTAAATATTAATGTAATGCATTTATTTACCTTTACAACGATACCATGTGATTTGCCGTCGAGCCGTCGAAACATTGTCAAATTTACTGTTTTGTTTTTAGATGCACCCTATTTGAGAATCAGCCGGCTACAGTTGGTAGAGTTCTTGTGGGAAAATAAAACTAGCCGCTAAGGCAACTACTGCAGATGCTCGAAAACGTATGTTCGAATTTATTCGTCCGACGATACAAAATGTGTCAGAAGAGGAGGCAAAGAAAAGTATCTCTTTGTTTTCAATCAACTTTTCTTCGCGCTATAAAAAAAACTTCACAAAAAAAAAGTATTTTCTAGCTAAGTACAAAAAATGGATCGCTAAGGAATTTATTGTTACGACAACTGAAGAGCAGAATTTTTTTTGGATAGAACACAAACTACAACACCTTCGACATCATCAGGAGATTTAGGTATTTATCGTCGCCGGCGCCGCTTGAATCCCCGCCAAATTAAAGAATTTTCCTCGACGAGTTTATCAACGAAGAAAAGGCGAACAAAGGTACTAGCGACCAGTCACTCTCCAGAAGAGCTGATCCATGCTGCCCAAACAAGTTTTACTAAACATGGAAGAAGAGATGTTGCAGCAGTTTTAAAAAAAGTTTTAGTGGCTAGTCCGAGGACAGTGAAATCATTAAAAAAAAAAGAACACGAAAAAAAATGCTACTCTCCCATACTCTTCACAAGAAGCTTTGGCTCTTTTTGTAAACGCAAAACTTACTGTGGCACAATATAAACAGATTAGAAGAGAAGCCATGGAAAGAAATTGTTATATATACCCTTCCTATGAAAAAATTTTTTGATAGCAAAAAAAGAGTGCTATCCCAAAGATATCACGATTACAGAAGTGTCTGTCTGCAGAAATAGATCTACAAAGTCTTATTTTGTTAGGAATATTTTGTAATTAAGGTACATTAGTATAATAGCAGTGAATTTTAGATATTTAAGTTTATACTTTTACTTTATGGTTTAAGGTGGGTTATAAAACATAATGACTTTTTAAAGTAACTAATTTATGACACGTTTTAAAATTTGTAATATCTTCGTAACTTAAGTAGATTTTAATCACAATATCAATTATTAAACTAAAGTTTTCAAATATCCGCTGAATACTTTTTAAAAAATCAATGAAAAATAACGTTTATTATTCTTAGAAATAACATTTAAATGTTATAAAAATTGTAAATTTTTTTTTTTTACAAAACACAGGAGTAACTAAGCTTAATTGGTTCACTATCAGTTTAGTGTATTCAGATACATACCTATTTTTTTAAAATAAATGGTAATTGTAGAAACTATTAGATATTTTTCGTTAAAAGGTACCCCAAAGTAGGTATTTTTATGAAATTAAACAACTTTTGTTTTAAACTACTTTTTTATTTATTTGTATTAAAAACAAATAAATCATAAAAAGCAAAACAATACACATAAAATAAAAGCGTTTGAATTACTATTGTGTTGATAATTAGGCAAAACAGGTGCTATCACAATTAATGCGGAGTTGTAGATCCGGCAGGGCTTAAATTACGCTGTTTATAATGATGATACGTTTGAAAACTTTATGTTTTTATTATTTATACACAAAGAGTAAATCCCAAAGATGCAAACAAATAATCTAAATCTTGTAGAAATATAGTTTATACCAGCATTTTTCAACGAAGACACAAGTGAGCCCGTAAATATCGTGTTTATTTAAAAATTCATAACATAAAAATGTAATTGGTACAATTTTGTTATGCTATACTTATTTAGAAGTATCAAATCTATAAAATCACGCGTAAAAGGAGTAAAAAGTATTTTCTTTGGAGATACGGGAAATGGTCGGAAACATTGCTTGCACATTTTTGTTGGTCGATTTTCTGCGAAACCGAAATAAAACAAGAAACCACAAAATGAGATCCTGTTCTCAAGTCAAGTCATTATAATCTCGTATTGTTCTAATATTTATGTTGTGGAACGAATCTGTCTTCTATTTTCGCAGTTATTAAATTTATTGATTTTTTCATGAATTACAAAAATGAGGACTTCGCGTTATTTTTTTCCTTAGAATTAATTTATTCTTTCAAAACCGATTTCTTTAGATAGTTTGAAGTTAATGTGATATTTTTTCTACGCTTTGTCACTGTCCGTATTTGTCAATAAATCCGAAATATCAATCCAAAAACCCGTTTTCATTTTTAAAATCCGTAAAAAAATGTTACGTCTATAATTTTTTGTGTTTTATTTCTAAATAACTAATTTAAAAAAATCATCCATACTAAAAAAGAGTTTTTTTTGTCCACCAGTGCAATGTTATCGTCATATACCTACCTACCACCTACCATATTATACCCTACCACCTACCATATACCCTACCACCTACCATATACCCTACCCATCACAACTGCCATGTAGATATGCTTGTAATCTGGGCCAAATAGTATTACCTAGTTTATTTTAGTAATGGAATGTAATTTTATAACAAACAGCATTAATAAAACTTATTAGTATTATAGCCCGGCTAACCTGAATTCCTACCTGCCGCTGCCGCTGCCGCTGCCGTTGCCCGGTCTTGAACATAAAATTATTTAAAAAGAAAGCATCATTGATCTTGCGGTCGATAGCGTGGCTTGGAGGTAGTTTATTGAATCCACATGCTCCACATTGGGATAGATATAGGTGATGATGATGATCAGCAATAATCAATTTGTTTTTATTTATCCCGTAAATCTAGAACAAGAAAGAACTTCCTTTCCTATTAAATTTAAAAGAATTAAATTGGAATTGAGAACTCCTATTACGCTTGATGGTCATAGGGTAGGTACATAAGTCTACGTAGTGAAGTATTTCTGAAGACTCTGGTCTTAAATCCTTTATGAAAAATTATGCAAAAAGGAAATTGCAAATTTCTGTGTCCAAGTAAAGAGAATATTGTAGGCTCGTATAACGTTTCTACAGAAGGAGGACAAAGTGTATTTATTCATGGAAATGAAAGGTAAAACTGTTGACATAGGTAGATCTGACTGTTCAGTGATAGCTTTACCTAATATTATGTAGGCAATAGGTAAGCAGTAGGTAGTAGGTAGTAGATAGTAGGAGGGAACATACTCTATTAGCACAGTGAACAATCTAGAGACGAAAAATGATAGGCAAATTAAGAAATGTTTAATTTGAAACTTCGAGTACATTAATATCATACAATAGGTTTTCTTTTAACATCCTTGGTTAAAATAATGTATTTAAACTCATTTCTAGTTTGTATCCAAAACGTGTGAAAAAAATAATTGCTGTAGTGTTAAAATCCATGCAGAAATTCGAGGACTACGTTAGTATGGAGAAACGTAGCGGGCCTCAAGGCCAAATATTTACTTGTAGATACATGACATGTGGCAATATGCAAGTTAGTAGGACATAACATATATGAGTACAGACAGAGTACATGTTTGTCATGTAATGTTTTATTATTAGCAAAACAATATTAGTAATAAATTTAATGAATTTTTTGAAATTACCTATTACATGTACGATTCATTTGGAATTATCAAATAATGATAATTTCTAACGCTTTTTGCTTATTATACTAAAACGTAATATAACTTTTTTGAATGGATCTCTGATTGCTCCTAAAATGAAATAGAATAGAAAGCGAAATAATGACAAATCGGAGTGAAATTGTGAGAACTTTACCAAGAATATTTCCCCGAGATAAGTATCTGAATCTTGTCATAGTATATAATAACTACCAACTGAAGCGTAAGTAAGTTATTGGTTCAATTTGACGGCGCAATAATGTCGATTTTTCATGAATGACTTTTGACAAAAATGACTAGAACGCCGGCATATTATTTTTTTATAGCGATTTTATAAGGGCATTAAAATATTTATTAAGAGACGTTTTCAAACTTATTTAAAATAGTAAATAAAAGTTAATTTATTTTAAGAAAGCTAACAAAGCTTTTTTGAGCTTAAATGAGTAATATTTACAGTTTTATCTTGGTTATAGTTACATACAACCCGTTATTGGTCATGCGAACTAATGTTTTATATCTTATATTATATCTCTGTTGACTTTGTTGGTTTTGTAAAAAAATACATAAATAATTAAAATTTTTGAAAGAGTTGGAAATTTGCAGTTCAGAGTATTGCGTGCAACTAGGCGCAGTGTTTCGTAAACATAAAAATATTATACCTAATGTAAAGCGCTCTTTATACGGGACAGTTTCTTGTTCAGAAAACCGTACATTTTCTTGTTCCGTTTTCTGTGCAATAAATACTGTGCGGGGTTAATTTTACCTTTAAACTACTACTACTACTTTTCCCTTATCCGCACCCAATGGTGCATAGGGCACTCATTGGTGTACCAAGCGCAGTGTATCTTGATAATTTTATTACATGAAAGTAAGATTACCATTAAACGGCACAGTTTAAAGTTTAAATTGAAATTGTGTGAAAAAGGTATGGAATTAGCGTACAGTGTGAATTTGACAGTACTTGGTACAGTTTTTCATCCAGTTTTCGCTTTGTACGGGACAGTTTGCAAACTGGACAGTTTACTGTTCCGTATAAACACGAATTATCACTACAATAGTATAATGTTGGATAGTATTAAAATCCATAATAAATGTGAAACAATATTGTTGATATCTCAGGGGAGATGCAGACGTTGTTGGCGTTGTAGGAAAGGGAATGTGGATAGCTAATCGTGAGCTCAGTATGTTTGGACTTTTATGTGATTATTGTAGAAAATACTCATACAAACATATTAATAATACTAAAATATCAATAAACCTTCTTAAAATACAAAGGAAATATCACTAGCTTGTGCGGTGTACCTACTAATATAGTGAAATACTGATTACGTAATAAAAATATAAATTTAAATGTGAATCGTGGAGTGTGTAACGATATAGTAGATGTGGGTAGGGTAGGTACATATTACGTCCATCGTGAATGAGGTGCGGCGGATGTTTGGTCAGCTTAGCTCACACATCCTGACACGATCGACAAGTTGATTAGTTCCCTTCCTCCCCGGTGTGGGGGCGGGCACCCCCTGCAGGTACCTGCCTACCCGCCTACCCGCCTACCCGCCTACCCGCCTACCCGCCTACCCGCCTACCCGCCTACCTGCACACGTTACCTCGGCACCGACAGGAAGAAACCGCATTCGAGGGAAAAGACACCGCAGAAAGTTGCCGTCCGCTTTCCGATTACACTTTGATGAATAATAATACAGAGTGTAAAATTATAATACTTTTATAATATTATTTTTTTTTTAATTATTATATTTATTTAGTATAACATTACACTTAATTATCTATCTTAACTATTCTTATCTACACTAATATTTCTCACACCTAACACCAACTTTAAATTTTGTTCATTTTTTATTTCTTCTGGCATCTCCTTATACATTTTAATGCCCTTGTACATGAGACAATTCTGTGACATAGTTTTTCTTTTCTTTTCTAATGGTTAAAACAACTACGGATAAAATATTTCGATTTTGTATTATTCAATCCTCTACGTAATTTTGAGTTAATTAAAAATGTTTGAAACGCGAAATAATTGGTGAAAATCCTTCACCGCAACAATAAATACATTTTGATGAAATCCCCGTACGCACGATTTTCTGTTACAGTAAGAGTAATTAGCAAAATATGCCTGATAAGTCTAGTAATTAATATGTGTAGAAATAAATGGCGGTGAATATATTTTATATATTTATTTAAAACTTTCAATTTGATTACACTATTATGAAAAAAGGCTGTGTATACTGTGAACACAGTGTGTATTATTTTGTCTCCACCCCAAACATATTTGCGCAATATCAAAAAGAAAAAAGCCGCCACTGAAAATGTAAATTGAGTGACAGTAAAGCACCCTGTAAATACGTTTAGTCAGTGTCGAGCGAGGATTCGAATAATAATATTTTGTAAGCTTCCTCCGTTCCCAAATTCGCTCAACTCGAAATAATTCAGAAAGGATTTCAATATTCTGTAAACCAAATAGCGTCTGTTAAATGAAAATTTTTCATATTTTTATTTTAAAAATGTTTTTCTTCATATTTTACTCTGTACTAATTTGAAATAGTTTGTTATTTTTTTGTATTTTCATGTAAATCTGGTGCTCTGTACTGTTTAAATTGTTGTTTATTGTTATTTTGTCTAATAATAATAGTACCCGATGACTGTTAGTAGATATTGTAGTTTATCAGTACTATAAATTTTTTTTTTAATTATACAAATATTACATATAATTTCTATAAGTATTAAGTATTGTTGCATAATAGTTTCGTAAATAATATAAAAATGTGTGTTACATACATTAGTATTATCGTTAAGTTTAACGTAATATATCTAGGTACCTATATAAATGTACAAATCGCGATACTCGGAGCTCTAAATCTGGAAATCCGTTTAGTTTAGTCGGTCGGTTAGTGGGACAACATAAATCGTAACCCAAATTGGTTTTACAAGGGACGTGCTACGTGCTACATGTATTGTGTTCTCGCCATTCTTACAATACCATTTTATTTCCCTTTCAGGGACACGAGTCACGTTCAGCTGCTGGTTCTAGGGGGCAGCCCTGTCCCTCCTGTCCCCTGTCCACCGTCCTCTGTCCTCACGTCCTCAGTTCATTAGTCCTCCGTCCTCAGGACCAATTCTTTGTATGTAATAAATAACTTTTTTCTCCTATCTTCACATCATATCAGTCATTAGGACTACTTTTTAGCGTTTTTTTTTTTACAGAAATTGAGTTGCGTGAAATGCGTTCGGTAACGCCACCGTCAATTTTCATAAAACACAAACTTTAAATTATTGTATCTCGCTTCCTTATCCGATTTTCAAACGGTTCACATCGATGGCGATGGTATTGTAATTTTTGTTTTATTTTTCTACAATTTTTTTTTTTTAATTGAGCAATTTGAGCAATCGTATATTTAAAAAAAATACCTTGATGTGGTAGAAAAAAAGTTGATGTACCCATATTAAACTTGAAGTTATTCGCATGTTAAACTTTATTCGGTGTGTTAAGCTCTTTATATTCATAATATTTTTATGCGAAAAACCAGTGCTATTATCTCTATAATCCCCTCTGGAAATTCAGTGTTTCAAAGTATCAATAAAAACAAAATAGATACCCATTTCCCTACTTGGGTAAATGACGCAGCTTAAAACCAGTTCTTTAATCTCAACTGTAATTTGTTCCATTCAGTGTTCTATTTAGTATTCACTAAAACTTGTTTTAATCAAAAGGATATGGTTCTACGATGAAGATTATCGCCGCTGAAAGTATTATAGCTCCTAGTAACGACATACTGTTGGTGAAGGGAGATGTCATAGTCGCGCGCGAGTGTCACATTATATCCCGCTGTTTTATTGTCTCGCGTTCCAGCAATCTCGTCCACTGCTGACAGCGTACTCACAGATAATATAGTACAAGTGTCTCGGTACTCGGTACTCGGTACTCGGTGCGGAGCGGAGATACTACATTATAATATTTAGGTGTGTTCGCAAATAACAAGAGAAAGCTCTTTTGTTGTAGTTTCGTAGGAGACATGTTGACAACGTCTAGTAGTAGATTTGTAGACTTTACTTTACTTACTAGAATTGTAGACCCAGACAGTTCACGTAAAGAGCGTAAAATGATTTCGGAAAATCGAATGTTTACTTGTGTTGAGTTTAGGCGGTGGGGGAGGTGGTAGAACAAATAATTGTGCCTTGTAAAAATAAAACTACATATACTACTGGAGTAAATAATTAGTTAACAAATGTTCTTAAGGTTTTTTTTCATAGAAAAATTGCCCGTGTTGTGTGTCATAAAAAAAATCAAAGGATAAGAAGTTTTTTCTTAATGCTTAAAAAAGGTCAACACGCAGTTTTAAAAATACAAACAAATATAATAAAATATATAAATCTATATAAAATGATTAGGTAGTATGTTAAGTTAAAGTAGAAAGTATACATTTGTAGCTTTAAAATGTACTGATCTAATGAAAGTTAAATGTATGTAAAGTAACACGCCAAAAAAACAATTAATTGAATTTTGTGGCACGAATTGAGTGATCCTAACCACTCCCCATTGTTGGAAGATACTAAAAAAAATGTTCGAAAAATCACAGACAAAGCTTACAAATAAAGCTCGATCGACCGGAAACGGATGTTGATATTGGAATCAATGAATACATAAATATAATATGTAGTTATCTTGATTCGAGGATAGTTAATAATGCACAAATTGTCGATAGTTAGTAGTAGGCAGTGTACTACGAGGACCGGCCGCCTATACGGCAATACAGCCATACGCTAACAGGTCACTAAAGGGAGTAACAGGTGCTAGGAACGCTCAGCAGATCAGGAGATGGGACCGCTGCTCGACACGTGGCGGCAGTTCGCCCGGGACACCTCCATACACGGCCTCAAGTACTCCGCGGGCCGTAGGAGAATAGACAGGTACCTCGTAAAGCATTACTACTAACTACTGGGAACTCAGGCGGAGATGATGCTGGCCTGACGTGGGAGGAGGCGCGAGAGTTGGCCCGGGACACCTCCAATACACGTGCCTCAAGTACCGGTCTGCCGGTGGAGAATGACAGGTACCCGTGAAAGCATTACCCTCACCACGGTGTCTGTGTTCCAGGTGGGTGTGGGACGGTGCTGCCCCTGGGGTGTGCCGTGTCTGCCGGTCTGCAGGTGACGGGTGACGGTACCCAGACCTGTCCCTCACCACGGTGGTCTGTGTGTTCCAGGTGGGTGTGGACGGTGCTGCCCCTGGGGTGTGCCGTGTCTGCCGGTCTGCTGGGGACGGGTGACGGTACCCAGACCTGTCCCTCACCACGGTGTCTGTGTTCCAGGTGGGTGTGGACGGTGCTGCCCTGGGGGTGTGCCGTGTCTGCCGGTCTGCTGGTGACGGGTGACGGTACCCAGACCTGTCCCTCACCACGGTGTCTGTGTTCCAGGTGGGGGTGGACGGTGCTGCCCCTGGGGTGTGCCGTGTCTGCCGGTCTGCAGGTGACGGGTGACGGTACCCAGACCTGTCCCTCACCACGGTGTCTGTGTTCCAGGTGGGTGTGGACGGTGCTGCCCCTGGGGTGTGCCGTGTCTGCCGGTCTGCAGGTGACGGGTGACGGTACCCAGACCTGTCCCTCACCACGGTGTCTGTGTTCCAGGTGGGTGTGGACGGTGCTGCCCCTGGGGTGTGCCGTGTCTGCCGGTCTGCTGGGGACGGGTGACGGTACCCAGACCTGTCCCTCACCACGGTGTCTGTGTTCCAGGTGGGTGTGGACGGTGCTGCCCCTGGGGTGTGCCGTGTCTGCCGGTCTGCTGGGGACGGGTGACGGTACCCAGACCTGTCCCTCACCACGGTGTCTGTGTTCCAGGTGGGTGTGGACGGTGCTGCCCCTGGGGTGTGCCGTGTCTGCCGGTCTGCTGGGGACGGGTGACGGTACCCAGACCTGTCCCTCACCACGGTGTCTGTGTTCCAGGTGGGTGTGGACGGTGCTGCCCCTGGGGTGTGTGTGCGTGTCTGCCGGTCTGCAGGTGACGGGTGACGGTACCCAGACCTGTCCCTCACCACGGTGTCTGTGTTCCAGGTGGGTGTGGACGGTGCTGCCCCTGGGGTGTGCCGTGTCTGCGGTCTGCTGGGGACGGGTGACGGTACCCAGACCTGTCCCTCACCACGGTGTCTGTGTTCCAGGTGGGTGTGGACGGTGCTGCCCCTGGGGTGTGCCGTGTCTGCCGGTCTGCTGGGGACGGGTGACGGTACCCAGACCTGGCCTACCTCACCACGGTGTCTGTGTTCCAGGTGGGTGTGGACGGTGCTGCCCCTGGGGAGTGTGCCGTGTCTGCCGGTCTGCTGGGGACGGGTGACGGTACCCAGACCTGTCCCTCACCACGGTGTCTGTGTTCCAGTATGTGGACGGTGCTGGTGGGTGTGCCGGACGGTGCTGCCCCCTGTGACGGTGAGAGTGTGGAACGTGTTTTTTAAATTGGACGGTATTTTGTTACCCGAACATGCAGGGACAGACAAAAAGGATACTAAATATAATACAAAAAATATAAAAAATATACCCTAGGTAGACCAATTGCCCTTTAAAAATGACGTTCACATCGTGCTTAATTGACGGTGACATACACACAATGATTAAGTGTGCCTGCCACGTAAACTTAATGTCTGCCGGTCTGCTGGGGAGGGTGATCACACATATCTCAAGACCTGTTTTCTTGAACCCGGTGTACGGAGTTCCGAGATGTGTCTGTACCTTCAGTGCTGTCCCTGTGTGTTACGTTGTACTCTCTGTCACATACGAGAGAGAGGATTGAGGTACCCTGAGTTGGACAAAAGCGCTCAACTCTACGCTCTGGTTCCAGCCAGTGGGAGAAATGCACTTCACAGCGGTGTCTGTCTGCGCTCCTAGGAAGATCACGAAAGTTGGAATACAAAACCTTTTATGCAAGCATGTAATAAATCAAAAAAACTTTCTTAATACGGTACCTAATCGCTGTATCCACGAAGGGATAGGCAAAGTTGACGGAACGTCATAACAGTCTATCCTGGCACACTTCCCTTGCATCCTTCACATCTATAAAGGTGTAACAAAACTCGATATACAAGCGGGAAATCAGTAAATTAACAACATATTTGGAGTCGATTTATAGAAAAATAAAAATTTAACCCTTAGTTATCGAGAAAATTGAGTACGAAGTTGATTTTTTTCGATTTTTTTTTACAAATTGTTAACAAATATCATGTATTTAGTCAAATTAATACTATCCACAAAAAACAAAAATTTAAAATGCGTTTTAATAAGAATTTGAGCAGTTTTACTTAATCTGCTATACTTATGAAAACTTTTGGGAGAAGAAAAAATTTTTTTTTCAAGCTGAGATTAAAAAGTCATACATCACAATCGTCTCCAAATACGATGTTGATTCACCAGTTTTCGGGTTGTACTATGAGTTTTGTTACACTATGTATATACACTCCGATAAATAATATTATCTTTTAAAATTAAATTAACCCCCAATTTCACGATCATAGCTTTCAGCCTAAATGAAAAATAACGACGTCGCGCGGAGTAGGTACCTACTACTACTACTACTACTTTCCCTTATCCGCACCCAATGGTGCATAGGGGACTGCATTGGTACGCAAGTGCAGTGCATCTTGATTATTTTATTATTAGTTAAGTAGGTACCTACTTAACTAATAATCGGCTGCAAGCGTCTTTTGATTTTTAAATACAAATTTAAACAAGTTTGATAAGTTAGTCCCTGGATTAAAATGAACACTGCGATACTAAAGTACCTATCGTAGTTAATAAATTATAGGTACGTTTTATAATAGTGAATTTATGAATAGTAGTTTCTTGGAAGCCGAGAAATCGATTAGAGAAAAATAATTTATTTATTAGTAGATTTGAGCTACGAATAATCCACCATTCAGAAAAACAATTTAGTTAGGTTATAACCAAATATAATTATCTATGAAAGTCGTTAAAGCAATCACAGCTGGGACATGAATATTAACTTTTTATGAATTGAATAATATTTTTTTTGCGCACTCGTTGGTTTCTGACATTTAGCCTGACAGAGTTAAATCTTTCTTTTATAGATAATTATAATACTATTATGTAGAGAAAACATTATAATATATTTATATCGTCGCGTCGGTACAAAGCCAAAAGCGGATTTTGCAAAAATGCTGATTTAAAAAGTTTTCAGCTTAATTTTTAAACTCAACACCTTCATAATAATTATTACAAATATTTGAGTAATTTATTTGATCGACATGTGACAGTCCTTCACTGCCCCCCAACGTGACTGAGGAGGAGGTGCGGCGCGCGCTACCGCAGCTGCTGGGCTTCGTGCTGCCGCTGCGCGCGCGCGAGGGCTCGCTGGAGCTGCTGGACGCGGTGCTGCAGCACGCGCAGCTGGCGCCCGCGCGTGCCATGGCGCTGCTCAGCCCGCCGTGCCCCGCGCTGCTCGCGCGCTGCCGCTGGAAGGGCCGCCCGCTGCCCTGCGACACGCTCTTCTTCCGCTCCAAGACCCACCTCGGCTACTGCTGCTCCTTCAACTATTACAATATGGACGACGGTGGGTTAGTTCTTCCTTCCTCACTTCGCCCTCCTCAGTGGACATCATCAGACGCCCCCTCAAGGTCGCAGCCTTCCTTCGTCCTAGAAACTCACTCACGCCTTATATCATTATTAATTCAATATTGTCTAGCGAATATTGTGTTTATATAACGTATCATTATTTTTATACGCGCCCTCCCTCTCGATATCACGAGATTAACAATATCGGAGTGAAAATAGAATTGTCGAAATTTCAAGTCATCGAGTAAATATTCCAAACATCCCTGTAATTGGGTTAACTTGTGAAATATGTAAAAAGTTGAAGAAAAACTCTCGGCATATGATAATAATAATCTTGAGTCGAATATTTTCAGATCAGAATTTCAATGGATCTCTAATGAATTCGTCGGGCCCGAAATGGGTTTATCCTTCATTATAGATACATACATTGAGGAATATGGAATACAAGTGTTTCACAATATGGATTCGTTTAAGGTAATAAATATTACATATCAGTTCAATACTTTGGAAAATATTGATGGCATCTACACCGTGTTTCACGCTGACTGACACCACGAAACTTCGGTGGGTGATTTAATGGTATTGAGAAAAAAAATCTAGTAGGGTTTTTTAAACAAAGCAATTCCAATTACTTTAAAAAATTTCAAAAAGTTTTAATAAAAAACGTCACGTGTAATCCTAGATACAAGTTGAAATGACAAAATGTTTGTTTTTTTACGGTCAAGCGTGTCATTAAGACTTGTTAACAGTTAACCTAAAATTTCTTTAATTAATGCTTTTTAAAAAGAAATTAGCTTTTTAAGAAAACTTACTGAGGTTTTTTTTTCTCAGAATACCATGAATTATAGTCCATCAAAGTGTTGCGGTATCCGCTGACGGTGTATACACGGGTAAAGGGGTAAACATACATTCATTCATTCATTTTCATTTATTCAGTTTTGAAGAAGATTATACGAGTAGGTAACCATTTATATTACATGCATACACACAGGATGATACCCATATAGGGTTTACAAAGGGGTAACTAATTAATTAACTCCATCATCTACATAGAAGTGCAACTTTATAGTGCAACTATAAAGACGTCATAGTTAAGATACTATTTTGATAAATAAATTTTTAAAACATCGCACTTAAAAAAGTGTTAATCGCTTGGCCTTAAAATTGACGAAATAGGTTTCTAGAATTTTCTAACGAGAACAAAATATCTTCCATTGAGTTTTGTGCCGGGGTAACTTCTTATAATAATAATGCATATTATTTCTATTTGTAAAAACCTTCCAAAAGGAATTCAGAAAAAGGAACGTTTCCATACAAACTTTCTAAACATACACGCTGCCTGATGTTCATTGCACAACACCACTTATTAACTAATTCCACCTTTACCAAAACTTTAGGCCCTAAGGTCGCAGTTCTACAATATTATACAGACATTTTATTTATAGCATTGTTGCAGATATTACTTCACAGAAGTGATTCCTTCGCGAGTCGCTTTAGTGACGAGATGGTGCTGTCGTTACACAGTGAAGTGATGTTGGGAGTCGAGACCCTGAGGGTCCCCACTGGGGAGCAGGCCCTGCTGCTCAGATCTCCGGAGGGCCGCCGCTGCGTCCTCCGCCACGAGCACTCCCTGAGGTACAGCCATCCCCTCCTACCTACTACGCACTAACACCAATTCCTTCGCTAGTCGCTTTAGTGACGAGATGGTGTGCTGTCGTTACACAGAACAGTGAAGTGATGTTGGGAGTCGAGACCCTGAGGGTCTCCACTGGGGAGCAGGCCCTGCTGCTCAGTCCGGAGGGGCCGCCGCTGCGTCCTCCGCCACGAGCACTCCCTGAGGGTACCCGCCATCCCTCCTACCTACTACTACTACGCACTAACACCACATTCCTTCGCTAGTCGCTTTAGTGACGAGATGGTGCTGTCGTTACACAGTGAAGTGATGTTGGGAGTCGAGACCCTGAGGGTCTCCACTGGGGAGCAGGCCCTGCTGCTCAGTCCGGAGGGCCGCCGCTGCGTCCTCCGCCACGAGCACTCCCTGAGGTACAGCCATCCCTCCTACCTACTACGCACTAACACCACATTCCTTCGCTAGTCGCTTTAGTGACGAGATGGTGCTGTCGTTACACAGTGAAGTGATGTTGGGAGTCGAGACCCTGAGGGTCTCCACTGGGGAGCAGGCCCTGCTGCTCAGTCCGGAGGGCCGCCGCTGCGTCCTCCGCCACGAGCAACTCCCTGAGGTACCCGCCATCCCTCCTACCTACTACGCACTAACACCACATTCCTTCGCTAGTCGCTTTAGTGACGAGATGGTGCTGTCGTTACACACAGTGAAGTGATGTTTGGGAGTCGAGACCCTGAGGGTCTCCATTGGGGAGCAGGCCCTGCTGCTCAGTCCGGAGGGCCGCCGCTGCGTCCTCCGCCACGAGCACTCCCTGAGGTACCGCCATCCCTCCTACCTACTACGCACTAACACCACATTCCGCTTCGCTAGTCGCTTTAGTGACGAGGGATGGTGCTGTCGTTACACAGTGAAGTGATGTTGGGAGTCGAGACCCTGAGGGTCTCCACTGGGGAGCAGGCCCTGCTGCTCAGTCCCGGAGGGCCGCCGCTGCGTCCTCCGCCACGAGCACTCCCTTTGAGGTACAGCCATCCCCTCCTACCTACTACGCACTAACACCACATCCTTCGCTAGTCGCTTTAGTGACGAGATGGTGCTGTCGTTTACACAGTGAAGTGATGTTGGGAGTCGAGACCCTGAGGGTCTCCATTGGGAGCAGGCCCTGCTGCTCAGTCCGGAGGGCCGCCGCTGCGTCCTCCGCCACGAGCACTCCCTGATCGGTACCGCCATCCCTCCTACCTACTACGCACTAACACCCACATTCCTTCGCTAGTCGCTTTAGTGACGAGATGGTGCTGTCGTTACACAGTGAAGTGATGTTGGGAGTCGAGACCCTGAGGGTCTCCATTGGGGAGCAGGCCCTGCTGCTCAGTCCGGAGGGCCGCCGCTGCGTCCTCCGCCACGAGCACTCCCTGAGGTACCGCCATCCCTCCTACCTACTACGCACTAACACCACATTCCTTCGCTAGTCGCTTTAGTGACGAGATGGTGCTGTCGTTACACAGTGAAGTGATGTTGGGAGTCGAGACCCTGAGGGTCTCCACTGGGGAGCAGGCCCTGCTGCTCAGTCCGGAGGGCCGCCGCTGCGTCCTCCGCCACGAGCACTCCCTGAGGTACCGCCATCCCTCCTACCTTACTACGCACTACACCACATTCATTCGCTAAGGTCGCTTTAGTGGACTAGAGGGTGCTGTCCGTTCACTTCGTGAAGTGATGAGATGGGCTGTCGAGTGACCCTGAGGGTCGAGACCACTGGGGTCTCCACTGGAGCAAGGCCCTGCTGCTCAGTCCGGAGGGCCGCCGCTGCGTCCTCCGCCACGAGCACTCCCTGAGGTACGCCATCCCTCCTACCTACTACGCTAACACACATTTCCTTCGCTAGTCGCTTTAGTGACGAGATGGTGCTGTCGTTACACAGTGAAGTGATGTTGGAGTCGAGACCCCTGAGGGTCTCCATTGGGGAGCAGGCCCTGCTGCTCAGTCCGAAATGGCCGCCGCTGCGTCCTCCCGCCACGAGCACTCCCTGAGGTACCTGCCATCCATCCCTTCCTACCTACTACGCACTAACACCACATTCCTTCGCTAGATCCGCTTTAGTGACGAGATGGTGCTGTCGTTACACAGTGAAGTGATGTTGGGAGTCGAGACCCTGAGGGTCTCCATTGGGAGCAGGCCCTGCTGCTCAGATAGTAATCCGGAGGGCCGCCGCTGCAGTCCTCCGCCACGAGCACTCCCTGAGGTACCGCCATCCCTCCTACCTACAACGCACTAACACACATTCCTTCGCTAGTCGCTTTAGTGACGAGATGGTGCTGTCGTTACACAGTGAAGTGATGTTGGGAGTCGAGACCCGGAGGCGTCTCCATTGGGGAGCAGGCCCTGCTGCTCAGAAGTCCGGAGGGCCGCCGCTGCGTCCTCCGCCACGAGCACATCCCTGAGGTACCGCCATCCCTACTACCTACTAACGCACTAACCACCACATTCCTTCGCTAGTCGCTTTAGTGCGAGATGGTGCTGTCGTTTACACAGTGAAGTGATGTTGGGAGTCGAGACCCTGAGGGTCTCCACTGGGGAGCAGGCCCTGCTGCTCAGTCCGGAGGGGCGCCGCTGCCGTCCTCCGCCACGAGCACTCCCGAGATGGTACGCAGCACATCCCACCTACCTACTAGCACTAATCACCACACTTTCCTGCGCTAGGCGCGTTAGTGACGAGATGGTGCTGTCGTTACACAGTGAAGTGATGTTTGGGAGTCGAGACCCTGAGGGTCTCCAATGGGGAGCAGGCCCTGCTGCTACAGTCGGAGGGCCCGCCGCTTGCGTCCTCCGCCGCACGAGCACTCCCTGAGGTACGCCATCCCTCCTCCTACCTACCTACGCACTAACACCACATTCTTCGCTAGTCGCTTTAGTGACGGAGATGGTGCTGTCGTTTACACAGTGAAGTGATGTTGGGAGTCGAGACCCTGAGGGTCTCCATTGGGGGAGCAGGCCCTGTCTGCTCAGTCCGGAGGCCGGCCGCTGCGTCCTCCGCCACGAGCACTCCCTGAGGTACCGCCATCCCTCCTACCTACTACGCACTAACACGACATTCCTTCGCTAGTCGCTTTAGTGACGAGATGGTGCTGTCGTTACACAGTGAAGTGATGTTGGGAGTCGAGACCCTGAGGGTCTCCACTGGGGAGCAGGCCCTGCTGCTCAGTCCGGAGGGCCGCCGCTGCGTCCTCCGCCACGAGCACTCCCTGAGGTACCGCCATCCCTCCTACCTACTACGCACTAACACGACATTCCTTCGCTAGTCGCTTTAGTGACGAGAAGGTGGGGAGCAGGCCCTGCTGCTCCATTCCGGAGGGCCGCCACTGCGTTCCTCCGCCCCGAGCATCTCCTTGAAAAGTACCGCCATCCCCTCCTACCTACTAACGCACTAAACACTCCACATTCCTTCGCTAGATCGCTATAGTGACGAGGTTGGTGCTGACGTTACACAGTGCAGTGGATGTAGGGAGTCGAGACCTGTGGGACTCCACTGGGAAGCAGGCCTGTGCTCAGTCCGGCGGGCCGCACACTGCGTCCTCCGCCCGAGCACTCCCTGAAGTACCGCATCCATCATATCCTACTACGCACTAAACACTCATTCCTTCGCTAGTCGCTTTGTGACGAAGATGGTGCTGTCGCTTACCAGTGAAGTGGATGTTGGGTCGTGACCCTGAGGGTTCTCCATTGGGGAGCAGGCCCTGTGCTCAGTCGGAGGGCCGCCGCTGCGTCCTCCGCCACGAGCACTCCCTGAGTACCGCCATACCCTCCTACCTACACCTTAACACCACATTCCTTTGTAGTCGCTTTGTGAGAATGGTGCTGCGTTCCCTAGTGAGT